>OX235272.1:29983630-30043107 GCA_944472155.2 Trichobilharzia szidati | reverse complement strand
TTCTTTTGTCTTCCCTGGCACTTTTCTTCACTCTTTTGTTCAGTGCATTGTAGCTTGCATTCAACTCCTGTTTCTGTTGCTCGTCGGTGCACTGGATAATCTTTTGTTTCGCCACCCTTCTCTCTTCTATTAGTTTCCAAGTGTCCGTAGAGAGCCACTGTTTGTCCTGTCTCTTTTTTCTGCCTAGGACTTCCATGCAGGTTTGACTCCACACCGTTTTCAATTTGTTCCAGTACTTTTCGACGCTGACCTTTTCGTTGGTGTTGATTTGTGTCTCGGCTTTTTCCCTTATGTTTGCAATGAAGATGTCCTTGGTAGCCTGGTCCTTCAGCTTTTGAGTGTTGAACTTGGCTTGTGGTCTATCTGTAGGAAAGATAGTTAGTAGGTTTTTTGTTACTATCCCTGACTCCTGGTTGCCTATATTTTGTTTGGAGGGATTTGAGATGAGACAGTGTCAGCGTGTCTACTATTCCACGGAAAGATTGTGCAGAGAGAGGGGCTATTGTATGCTGCAGCCGAAAATAATCCTGTTGCATGTATTTGTTTCTAGCATCATTACGTGGGTGTCTGGAATCATTTCTTAGCGTTAGATAGTCTGTTTCACTATTTAGATTGTAATTTACAGGGCCTAAGTACCCTGTTTTTAGATTATCTTGAAGGTAGTGCGCGCTCGGTCCTTCGTAGTCGCACATTTGTTGACTCATTTTGTGCTTGTGCATTGAAGGACCGGGAACCAATCTATAACCGATATGCCGATGGGGTTTTACGTAACTACTACGAGGGTTTGGAAATGAATTTGAGTTCATACGGTACCTAGCGGTGCCCTGTCTAGTCACCCAAGTGTTCTTATTATTCATTTGGAGTCCTTTCCTCAGTTACCTGTGCCTATAGGTATGATACGAATCCGGCTATAACGCCAATCGTGGGTCTCATTCTGCTGTTCAATCAGCTCGGCACCCCATGCGTGTCTGCTAGCGCGTGGTTCTGTGTGGATAAAGCCATATTCGCTGTTAGCTCTCACTTCAAATAGTCTGTCGCCCACACTTTGTCTATTAATCTTAGTTCTCAGAAGTGCACTTCTACGCACGTGTCCTGTATCCTTTATGGGACCTGCCTCAATGGAAGCATAGTTCTTTCCTGGGCCCACATGCTGTTTGTTAGGCTTACTGTAGGGGAGGTATATGGACGCCTGTGGAAAGAACTTGGGTTTCGGCGACATTTCTACGGTTTTTACAGTGAGACTATCTTGCTTGGCCCTGGGTAAAGTGTGATCTGTCGATGTTTGCAGGTTATCGGTTGGGGGAGCATCCATATCTACCTTATGTGTGGGGTTGGCAGATTTCCCAGGAGTGCTTTCACGAACTTTGAGACTCATTCCAGTGTTACTGCTCCTTTTAGTTTTCACTTCACTTTTACGTACCGTTTGTTCACACAGTCCTATGTAAGTATCATTTTGCGCCTCAGTGTCCTTCGATACGTAGGCACTGACAGTATTCGTACTTTTGTGGTATGATCACGTTTGCATCCAAGGTGTTCTTAGATGCTTATCGCTGGTAGGGGGTTTTGTCCGAGGCTATTTTAACATTCTTGAATTTTGAAGAAGAGGCCAAAATATCCCTAGATTTCCCAAATCGTTCGGCTAATATATAGCTGTAAACCTGAAAAGCATGGGACAGGTGCGGTTTGGATCTTTTTTATTTAGCCGAATGCACTGATAGGGTGTACTTAAGAAGTTTGCAACCCTTAGCAAGGAGTGTCGCACCGACTTTATAGGCTCATTGTCTAGGATATTGTGCACTGTGGAGTTCTGTTTAGATGAGTCTTTGAACGAATCTGCTCGACAAACTGTCCCCAACGTTCTCCAATTCTTTAGCACTTTCCAAGTCAGTATAGGCTGGTTCAGTCTTCAAATTGAAGAGCTTTAGAAAAGTAGGATCCCCCAGTTCGGTGACTAAACTATAACAGCCCAAAACGAAGCTACTCCTATCGACCAATCAGATTCGTAAGAAGTAGAAGTGCACAGTCTGAAACAAAAGTCTGTATACAAGTAATGCAATGTTTAAAAATGGCTAAACAGGATAATGTTCTTGTACACGTTCCAAAAAAGCCTCCCGATTTCTCCCAGGAGTCCTCATAGTCAGGCTAAACCAGTTTCTGTGCATAGGTTCATTAAGGTCAGCGATCCGCTCATTAGATGGTTTGGTTTTGGGTGGCTATAGTTCAGAGTCACTGCTTTTTAGAGTTTTGGCTCGTTATTATCAGTAATGATATGGTAGAATGCAATAAATGAATATCAGTGAAAACACGTGCAATGCTGTCAACAACCTCGAACGTACCGCCTTTACATATGTTCATCATGTTATTACACCTGAGAAGTTTCTTGGCGTCAAATTTCCACATAGCGATTATATCCCAACATTTTCTCAGGCACAGACTAATACTAGCCAAGTATTATATAACGACACTGATGCTGACACTGAAATGGTGGACATAGATGAGTCAACGGAACATAATGTTGAAATACATCGTTTTCACACTGACACAAACGTCAAGAGCCCGAAACCATCAAAACCCATCCCACTGCTGTTCCACCCATCCCCTTTTAGGTCAGTTACTCCTCAGTCTGACAATCCATCCACTGTGAAGCACCAGTCGAACGTAGCTACCCAAGTTAGCAAGTTTTCTAGGCGTTATGACAAACGTCCCATTTCCATTAAGAAAACTAAAGCGCATGAGGTGTCCAAGCAACAGAATCGCCACATAGCATGTGCTGGCTGCCCTGTTAGCCATCATCAACCAGTTGATCATAAGAAAAGGGTAAAAGAAGTAAATAAATTAGATACTGAACCCGGAGCAAGAAAGCTTTTTGATATGATAGAGACGAAAGCAACTCTGAGCCATCATCCTAAGAGAAAGTCAAATATGGTAGACCTAGCTTCTAGGGGTAAGTCTAATTGCTGTCAAGTGGAAAGTCAGTTATATCCTACCACTAATTCTAGACAAAGAGCACAGCGAAGTAGTAGGTATTATTCTGCTCATCCACTACGTAAACCCATTGTTAGCCAACCCCTTCTAATGTTCTATCAACTGAAAGTTATAGAAAATCCCCCAAACATCGGCCACAGACTACATTTAGCAAGCCAACAGAACCCACTCACACATCGTATGTATCTAGTAGGGAGCATGTGCCAATTTCTGCACAAAACTTGCTATGGTCTGATGACTACCCGGAACAAATACAAACACTTCATTCTTGTACTGGCAACAAATCACCGAATACTCATATCGATTATACTTTCGGGCAGGATTTTCACCAGCGCCAGTTAACAGAAACACCTGGCATCATGCATATAGCACGCATGATATCAGATGAATTCCTTGCCGGCATAGCGAACAGTCTACAGCTAGGGCAAGGCATCTTTCCTAGGAGATTTCCTGGAAGATAGCTGACACAGTGTCGACACCAAATGAGTCTAATAACATGTATATAGAGGATACTCATGGATTATTTTATCAAGATGTTGTCCACTCACTGAAACCACATAACCAGTGTTTATCTATTATCCTAGTAAATACGAGCTCAGTTCTAAGCAAACACTTAACACTAAGTACATTAGCTTCTATATACAGACCGTCATTGATTATGATCACTGAAGCCTGGTGCACAAGGGATATCTCCAATGATAGCCTAAGGATTGATAAATACAACCTTTTCCGAGGGGACAGACAGAGAGGTCGTGGGGGTGGAGCACTAATTTACTGTGAACAATCCTTATGTGCAACCCAGTTCAGTAACCCAATTCTGTCACAACTCAATGACTCGATCTGGGTTGAAATAAAAGTTGTCAGAAGTAAACCTATACTTGTGGGTTGTGTGTACCGACCCCCTTCATCCAACAGGGAATATGATAATATGCTCAGCAATATTTTTAATGTTACAGCCAATCTTCCCCACAGTTATAAAATTATCGGAGGTGATTTCAGCATGCCAGAAGTATCATGGTCTTCACTCCGAGGACCCCAAAGGTATGATAATCTCCTGAATTCCATCGTCACAGGAGGTTGGATACAACACATAAATTCACCCACTAGATCCGCAAATATCCTAGACCATATTTTCACGAAAAACATAAAACCATCTACAGTACACGTGGGACATGAATTTCCAGGTAGTGACCATAAAATAGTAGTGTGTTCTTTTGACATCTTTCCTGAAACAAAACGCAGAGATGAAGCTGGCCAGACACCTATGAGATTGTACACAAATGCTGACTGGGAATTGTATCAGCAACTAATTTGATGTTCTAATTGGGACTCATACTTTTCGAACGAGTCCTTAGAGGCAATTCTGAACAACTTTTATCAAAATATTAACTCAATTCATGACGTCATTGCACCTGAGAAGATTCTTAGCTTCAGGTTCCCCCAAAGTGATTATATTCCGACATCGTTTAGGAGAAGTCTACGAAAGCACTCAATAAAATACTACAGATATCATGACTTGTCATCACTAATTGCTATTAAGTCCCTTCTCAATAGAATTGAAGAGTTGAGAAATATAGGCCTCAGAAACAAAGAAATGCGAGCCATTCAGGCACCGCATAACTCAGGAGAAATAGCCAAACTTTTCCAAAGTAGGTTGACGAACTCCAAAACAGCTTATCCTAAAATATTATACTTAGACGGGATTGCTTACGAAAATCCTGAGGTGATATGTGAACTGTTTAGCAAGCACTTCGCCAGATTATACACCTTAGAGAACGATGAGATTGTGGATTTCCCACGTAAAACAGACGAATGTCTAAGTGACATACTTTTCACCACACACGAGATTGATAAAGCTGTCGCAAATCTTAAGCTTAGTAACACTATTGGTCCAGATGGTATAGCTTCCATTCTGCTGAAAAACGGTGATAGTGACATGAATTTACTCCTACTCAAGTTATACTCAATTTCACTAAGCGATGGGATATACCCTACCTGCTGGAAGAAGTCTTATATTGTACCTATCCATAAATGCGGACCTATAGCTGATATCAACAAATACCACCCCATCAACATCACGTCTGTAGTTTCACGTGTAACGGAAAACATAGTAAAGACTCAAATCATTCAGTACTTACTGTCAAATGACCTACTATCCCCATCCCAATACGGTTTCTTAAGTATAAGGTCGTGCATTACTTGCCACATAGATTATTTTGACAACATTACACAGTGCATTGATAATGGGCATTCGATAACAACATTATTTCTCGACGTTAGCAATGCCTTTGATAAAGTCCCACATATCAGACTCCTAACAAAACTCCAATCCTACGGAATAACCGGGAAACTTCTCAAATGGATAAATTCTCTTCTCACAGAAAGAGAGCAATTAGTGAAAATCAACCACCAGCTGTCTTCATCAAAGCAGATAACTAGTGGAGTAATGCAAGGTAGCGTTCTTGGCCCTATTCTATTCCGCTTATTTATAAATGACATAGACTCTATGATCAAGTATGGTGTTGTGCTGCTATATTTTGACTAAACTCGCGTACACGTATATCCTAGTACTTCTTCGCGTTTATAATTGTGTGCTAACGTTGTGATTACTCGACGTCCACAACGTAATTCAAAAGGCACTTGCGAAGGAATATGATAGTGTATTATTGCAGCAATCAAAATTCAAAAATCGAGCGAGTACAAAAGTATCAATTGTTAACATGCAAGATTAAGAGTAATAAACAAATCAAAGTACAATTACCTAGTGAAAGTATACTGCGATGATGAGTAGTAAAACGGGTCACTACAATAGCCCCTCCGTAGAACGCAGGTAAATGAAGTTTACCTGTATTCGGAATGATATTGTAAATTACAATTACAGAAGAAATATATACGAGTTTCTGGTATGAAAACCGAATTGAGGATTTTAAGTTTTTGAGGTTTGATAATAAAACTGTATATATGCAAAAATGTTAACAACTTCGAAACGAACCAAAATGTTTAGAAAGTTGTGCAACATGTAACCATAAAAGCAGAAAAATTATTAGAATAATAATGGGGTTGTTATTGTAAAGAGTTACAAAATAGATTTATATCTTAACATACAGTTAATAGTATAGTAATAAGGAAGTATGGGAATGACTTGGGTAAACATTCAGTTACCTCTATTTCCATGAAAGCTGGTTGTACAAGTGGAATTGTACAAGAAGAGATGGCTGTGCCAGAGAAGAGTGCATCAGTAGCTGCTGCTGATACGGTTGAAAGTGAACGTCCATCAGTATGTTGTTGTTGTTGCTGGGGTGTTGTTACTCGGCGTTGAGGAGTAACTTGAATTGATGTTTGCTGAGGTTGGAGAGTAGAAGTTGGTTGATTGATAGCCATTCCAACAGAAGCAGTTGGCATAAACTGTGGTAAACCAGTGGTTTGAATCAATTGACCGTTAGGACCAACAGTCATGACTTTCAATGGAGCTCCTGGTGCCAGAATGATAAACTGGGGAGTAGCATAGGAGCATGCAGCTACAGTACAAGGTTGACCACTGACAGAGACGTCAGTTGCCATCATTGTTGCTTGTTACTGATGTTGTTGGATATAAGCTTGCTGTTGAGCTGGTTGTAACTGATGAGCTTGTGCTTGAATCTGTTGTTGTTGAGGTGATTGGGTAAACTGTTGTAATTGAACAGCTGTAGGACCGGCTTGAGTAAATGGAGTTGCAGACCACTGTAAGAGTGTTTGCACACCTGTAGACAATGCTGAAGCTTGAGGACAGAGAACTGGAATTGAGGTGTTGCATAACAGCCAGCTGCTACAGCTGCTTGAGTATCAGGGTGAACTGGGATAGCAGTCGCTGTGTCGCCAGGTCCGGAGGTACTTTTAGCAGAAATATCAGTAATTATACATCCAAATGTTATGAAGTTATAAAAGTTAATGCGATGGCAAAGATGATTTATTCCACTGTGTATACTTCGAAATGATGTAGTCCATCAATCAGCTATGTCGGGCTCACCAATTGTTGTGCTGCTATATTTTGACTAAACTAGCGTACACGTATATCCTAGTACTTCTTCGCGTTTATAATTGTGTGCTAACGTTGTGATTACTCGACGTCCACAACGTAATTCAAAAGGCACTTGCGAAGGAATATGATAGTGTATTATTGCAGCAATCAAAATTCAAAAATCGAGCGAGTACAAAAGTATCAATTGTTAACATGCAAGATTTAGAGTAATAAACAAATCAAAGTACAATTACCTAGTGAAAGTATACTGCGATGATGAGTAATAAAACGGGTCACTACAATAGCAAGCCATACCTCTTTGCAGATGATCTCATGATGGTATGTGATTACGGTACGCTGATATGAGCGTCGAAAGCAAAATCTGACATGACTTAAACAATCTAGGCGATTGGAGCGAAAGGTGGCAACTGACTTTCAACCCAGACAAGTGCGGTATAGCCCACCTTGGACGCTGGAAACCGAGAATTCGCCTATATATGTACGGTAAGCTCCTCTCGAAACTGAACACTGTTACAGATCTCGGGATAACATACTCAGGTCTAACCTTTTACGATAATGCAAATAAGGTTGTATCTGACTGTAAACTACTTATTGGCTTTGTGCTGCGTAACTTGTACACCCAAGAAGCAAGATTAGCTATATATAGAACGTGTATCCGCCCCAAACTTGAATATTGTGCTCTCCTGTATAGTAACCTAAGGTCTGCAGACCAAAAAAAAATTGAAATTGTTCAGAGATTCCTGACGAAACGCATAATAGGGTTTGACCAACCAGTGGAATATGTTGACAGGTGTATGCGTCTGAATTTAGAACCTCTGTGGTTAAGGAGAGTGAAGTGCAACTTATTTCTACTATTCAAAGTAATAAGAAAACACTGTTATAGTAACTCATCCATAACGTGGGAAAATATTAAATCATATCAGCTGCGAAACCACAACTACCTTGTCAATGTGGCTACCGACAGAAAATCCATTAGGGCAAACTTTTTCACCATTAAATATTGCACTCTTTGGAACCAACTACCATCTGAAATTAGATGTTGTGAAAACCCCAATGGGTTCAAACGGAGCCTAGAGAGACACATTAACATGTCCACCCTAGCTTGTCTAAAGGACCACAAATGTTGGTAAAATGGTAAGTAAAAGCCGGTCCAGTCTTCAGCTCAGTCAGTTACATATAACTCGACTCTACTACTTACGCAGCGAACGTTTAACTAATTTACTGATTTTCCTTTCTGTATAGTCTTCAATAAGTTATGTTAATATAAGTACTTCTAGAAACAATTATATTAGCAACCACACCTTTTAATATTTTACATATGTATATACAGTTAATAATACAGTGCTATTTTTTGTGTCCGAATGACTTTACTCAGCCAATAACCACCTTTTCTCATACACCTTCCTAAAACGTATAATCTTTATAATATTTCGCAGTATTTTTAACATTGTATAAGTTGAAGGGCTACTTTGCAATATCTAATGCGCACTGTATGAAAATCGGTCATGAAAATTTAGCATAACTAGCTCTGTTAACCGGCTGTTTTCTTCAGGATCATTATACATAATTTTATCACTAATTGTTCCACTACACTTTTTACTCTGCTAAATAGACTACAACTTAGTTGCTGTAATACTAGCTGCTTCTATACTTCATAAACGCAATTTCCTAGGCGTTTGCTGCAAATTATCATTAATATTATTAGTACTATTTTTGAGTTGAAATGACTATCTTCAGTCAGCAGTTACCCATTTTCATATAATTTTCTAAAAAATTCATATTGTTGAAATTATGTAGTATTTTTCCATTACGTAATTGATGAGTCACTTTGCAATGTGTAACGCACACCATATAAAATCGGTCGTGAAAATTTAGCATAACAAGTTCTGCTAACCAGTTGCCTTACTCAGAACCACTTTGCATAACTTTATCACTAATTGTTCCACCACTCATATCACTCTGCTAAATAGAATATAACTTAGTTGCTCTAATATTAGCTATTTTTATACTTCATAACTCTTAAGGGAAATCTAATTTCTTAGTCTTTTGTAGTAATCCACTTGTTCACTAGTATGATGATAATATTGCTAACAATGTCCTCTGGTATTACTGTGCCATGTGACCTAATGGGAAGCACTTGTCATGAAAGCTGTTAAAGTGCAGCATACTGTATGATTGGGACGGAGTCAAAGCAATCCAATATTACAACTGCAGTCATTGTAAAAGGCCTCAGAGCTTAATGTCAAAAAAGGAGGGAGGGTGGTGCATGCTGATCAGCAGATTTGGTAGTGGTCACAAATGTGAATCACTCCGATCTGTAGGACAGCAACATGCATTATTTTGGCAGCTCGAGAATTAAACATGAGTTTAGATACTGAATGTATAAAAAAATTAGACTTTAAAAAAATTATAAAAAAACTAAAACAATAATGACTGTACAGTTTTAGCTTGTAAAAAAATAATGCTTTCGCTCCTAACATCTACAAGCCTGCTCAGTTTCTTGTCAAGATGCTATCCCACGGGCCATACACAAGTTCGCCAGACATCCTACAGGTCACCATATCGAACAGGTTCTAATCCTTCCAGCCACTTCTCTCTGAAATGTCACTTATATACTTCACGATAATCCTTCTACCTAATTACTATTATACTCTATTTTATCTCAACTTCCTAGGCCTTTAGTAAAGCTGAAATTTACTCTTTTGTTTTTCTTTTTTCTCATTCACACTCTTCTCTCGCATAAAGTTCGGTTGCTCTGATGGTTGAAAAAAACATAACAACAGCACTCATGTTTGAGAATAACTTTATTTTCATAGAAAACGTCATAGTTTTCTACGGTAAGACCAATATGGTTAGCATCATACATTGCAAATGTGCACTATCATATCAAGTACTGTATAGCTTATTCTTGTATTTTTCTTGTAAATATACTTCCAATAATGTATTATTCATGATTGCATTTTATACCACTTTGTAGCTGTGCAGGATTTTCTCCTCTTCCTGAAATAGCGTTCAAGCACGTGGGGTCACAGTACTCAATCATATATATATTTTGTTTATCGATGGGCCATTACTATCATCATCAGGAAATGGAACGAAGTTTGGGTTGTCTCGCTCAACTTCGATGGAGACCTTCGTGAAAGATTTACAAATTAACAATAATAAGAATCTGTTCCGATTGCTTGTACTATATAATTCAACAATTTGAACTTTTTAAAAAAGTGATAATGTATGCTAATTCACAATTGTAATTCGTAACATAATTGATCGTGCCTGTAAAAATGGCATGCATTTCATGTAAACTTACCTGTTTATACGAAATATAAATTATTATTATCGTTAGAAAGTGTCTACGAAAGCACTCAATGAAACACCACAAATACCATGATTTTTCATCACTGATTGCTGTTACGTCTATCCTGACCAGAATTCAAGATTTAAGAATATGGGCCTCAGAAACAAAGAAATACAGGCCATTCAGCCACCCACAATGAGGGAGTGAGTAGCTATCATGATGTCACCAGTGGCGGCTAAAGTCCTAATGCAGTGGGGACCAATTTCATCCAGGATTATGAGAACAAGATTCAATTCAAATGGAAGGGAGGTTAAGATTATGCAATGCTACGTGTCCGCAAACAACTCAGAAGGAGAGAAGAAAAAGGGAGTCTTCTACGGGCATCTGTGATTAGTAATGGGTAGCATCTAAAATGGTGAAATCAAAATCGTAATTAGTGATATGAATACTAATCTGGGAGGGGATAATACGGGAAGAGAACTCATCATGGGTCAAGGGGCTCTGGGGAAAATGGATGAGAACGGAGAATTATTCGTGGGCTTCTGTGTCTTCAGTGATTTAGTGATTAGAGGTAGCGTGTGCGAGCACAGGCTTTTACACAGGGCGATGCGGATTTCACCTGACAGACACATCACAAACCAGATAGACTTAATCTCAATCTCAAGAAAGTGGAGATGCAAGCTGATGGACACCGAGTCGAGGAGAGGAGCAGATGTGGATTCAGACCATTATCTAGAGCAAGGAACCATCAAGGTCAAATCAGAAGCGCCCAAAACAACTGGAGGTAAGCCACGATGCAAGAAGCTAAAGGGTAAGACTGCAAGCGATACCTTCACTACAGATCAGATCAGAGCACAGTTGGAGACACTAGTTGGTATCACTAAGGAAACCTGCGTGGAAGAACGTTGGAAGTGATGTTCGAGGAAACTTGTACAACTGTTCTAGGAAGAGGGAAGAGACAGGATAAGGAATGGCTCTCAACGGATACCTGGAAGTTAATAGAAGAGAGGAGAGGAGGATGGTGAGAGAGTAGATGACTCAGTGCAGAGATGGACAACAGAAGGAGAAGCGGAGTTCAATTTAGATCTCACTGAATTGAGAAAGGAGTGAAGGAGAGTGCTAGGAAAGACAAAAGACAGTTCTGTGACACACTGATCGTCAACTGAAGCAGAACAAGCCGCAAGCATAAGCGATCTCAGAACATTATACCAGATAACCAGAGCATTGGGTACCCGAGAAGAGATCAACCCAGATGATGAAACCAATGGAAGATGCTCAAGGGAACCAAATTGCCAAGGAGGAGAAACACATAAGACAGTGGGCTGATCACTTTAAAGGGCTCTGGAATCGACCATCACCTGCAACTCTCCCAGAAATACCACCACCACAAACTACATGCACTGAAATGCTTGCCGATGGACACCAATCCTCCAGCCAAAGTAGGAATCCTGAATGCGATTAGGCTAATGAAAGCCAGCCAGGAAGGCGGCAGGACGAGACGGAATTCCCCCACACCGAAGCGCTGAAAACGAACCCAGAGTCTGCGGCAGTTGTGCTCACGCTATTTTTGCAAGAGGTTTGGAAAGAAGGAAAGGTACCTGCCGACTGGAGGAAGGGCTGGCTACCTTGTCACACTGCTGATGAAGGGCGACTTATGCGTCACTCTGCAAGGATTGGTGTGGTATAGTGCTTTTGTCCGTGTCAAGTAAAACACTAATTCGCGTCATCCTGGAGAGAATGAAGGATGCACTGGATACAGAACTGCGCCAGCCTCACCAAGCTGGGTTCAGAAAAAACAAATCACGTGCTGATCGAACTGCAACTCTACGCGTCGTCATCATCACCAGACAAAGCATAGAACGGCAGTCAAACTTCTACCTCAACTTCATCGACTTCGGAAAGGCCTTCCACAGGCAGCGTTGAGTGCGAATTATTTTTGAAACTACCTCAACACTACGGCGTACCTCAAGTCTTTATCAACCTGATTCAACAGCTGTATTACGGTGTCACGTGTTAGATGATCCAGAATGGAAAACACAGCGAGACGTTCGTAGTGGGGACAAGAGTAAGACAAGGTTGCCTATTATCACCAATGATATTCCTAATTGGGGTGGACTGGATCATGCGTCAGACTAAGCACAGGGAGTGAGAAGACAAAAATAATCGAGACCACAGATAAGAAGACTCTAGAAGATCTGGATTCCGTGTGCAGATGATTTATGTCACATGTTACACAAACTTGAGGACTTGCAGGCGAAAATTAACAAATTGGGTGCAGAGGCTGTCAGACAGTGAAGACAGGACTGAAGGTGAGCATAGGGAGGACGGAGGTGGTGAAGATAACCCCTGACCAACAAGGGCAACAGCCGGCACCAATTACCATCAACTGAAGGGATTTGAGAGGGCTTACTTCCTTCACTTGTCTAGGAATCACGGTTTCAACCACAAGCAGTCAGAACGGATGAAGATGTGAAAGCCAGTCAGAATTGGAAAGGCAAGGTACACCTTCTCCATTCTGAAATTAGTTTGGAAATCTTCTGCACTAGCTCGGCGTAAACAACAAGATTCGGATTTTCAGCACAAATGGCAGGTCAGTCAGTTCTTCCATATGGGTCAGAAACTTGGCCAGCATGAAATTTATCATATTGATGATGCCTGTAAACTGGCCTCCCTCATGTACAAAAATGAGAATTTATTATTATTATGTCACGGTAAGCACTTCCAACAAGTTACGGACTTTCATCAACAGCTGCATTCGATGGCTCCATACTGTATATATATGTATATATATATATTCCTGTTTATGCAGGAACATACCAATTGTACAGGCATGGATAAGTTATTATATAAATTACACATGTTTCGATGTATGTTGAATTTACAGTTTGTTTGTTCTTTCTGACATTAGAGTCAGTCGGAACAGTCTGCAAAATAGTCTGTCTGTGTAACACATAAAGAGATATAGAAATATTGTCTTCGCATTAACAAAAACCCAGACATCAGATGAATGTAATACAAATATCTGGGAAAAATAAAGCTTGAAGTCAATTCTCCTATATAACTTTGTTGTGAACAGCATCGTTGAGTTAAAGTTTATTGATGTATTATTTTGAGGTCAGTGATGTATTTATTCCATTTTTTCAACAGTCTAATCGTCGTTTTATGATAGGAAAGAAATTTGATCGTGGATACGAAAACTAGATAAGGTCATATTGGATTATTTTACTTCATCAAATGGGGCCGAAGTCGATTCTAGAACTATCCATTGGCGCCATTTGTGTCAGCATGGCAGACTGTACATGTAAGTTGAGTAAGACATTGAAAACTGTTTGAAAACCAGTTGCTTCTTTATTTCAGATCAAGAATACTCCTTGTACAAAATGTTAAACCAGCGTTTTCAAATGGTAGCATCGGATCGTTCATGGAATTTGAGTTTGAATTAACTTAAACGGTGATTTCAGTTTAAATGTTGGGTTGTTCGACCTCGACCTGGCTAGAACGAATTAGCGAAAGGAACTCCTGGCATCAAACCAACCTAGGACTGGTTGCTCAACAAATATGTAGGAGAAAATGGAGATTGACCAGGCATACCTTGAGGAGACCGTCGAATGACATCGCGCTCCATGCAGGCAATTACTGGGGTGGAGTCAAAATGGGAAGCGACGAGTGGGCCGTCCTCAGGTGACATGGATGAGATTGTGAGGGAAGGAGATGAGAGATTATGGGCAACCGTTGGGCCACCTGGAAAGGACATCAGAAAATAGGACAAAATGGAGACGTGCTGTTGAAGCTGTATGTTCCACTCGGAACCGAAGGGAATTATAATTATGATCAGAAAATGGAAAGTATTTAAGTTCAGTATATCACGTTCACTGTACTTAGAAGACTCAGTCATTCACATGGACAGTTACTGATAGTTTTTGTACAGTGAACATTGTCTCTCTTCCTTCAAACATTATTTTGAGGCTGAAGGTATTGACGTTCAAAGATAGTACGAAGTATGCTAACGCAAGATCAAATATCCACAACCTCTATAGTATTCGTTCCGTGTAGATCAAAGGCAAGGCAAAGCACCAGAATTGATCGTCCAAACTACGAGTTATGTTTCTGGACCAAATGGGAGTGCGAGATGATTGCTTAACTAGGTAGTGATCATGCACGAAAGAACGAACGAACGTGACACGATGGCGTATCAAATGGCGTGGATGCTTGACCGGAAGCCTTCAGCAAAACGAGTTGACTTAAACAGTGAGTGTTGGCATCTAATGTTTGGTGATGAATGCTGTGGCCAATAATTCTGGGGAATTACTTACCACTACAGCTCACTCCCGGCCTGTTGTGACTGTGAGGACCCTTAGACAAAACCGGCCGGAGGCAAAAAATGCCAATGGTTTTCCCATCGGTAAAAAACTCTTCCGATCGGCTTGATGTCATGCCTACTGGTCGTCTATCTATGCTAATAGGGTGTATGTACATCGCTTCGTTTACTTTTGTCCGTTGGATTTCGTGCTTCGTTTGCTTCTTGTCCAGTACCCGTCGCACCTGGAAAAGAAAAGCAAAATGCTAACAACCTTGTTGAAGAAAATGTACCAAAAATAACGTTTGAAAAATGATATGCATCTACCATGCAGTAAAATAATGTGGAAAATAGAACATCGAAAAAAGTATATATCTCATTTTTAGTGGATGTAACATGTACGGCCATAAAAAAGTTTTTACTTGTGTTGCGGGATGCAAAATAAAAATTGATGTGTCTGAAAGCAATACTATAAGCGACTAGGAATTGGGCGAATCACATCACCTAATTATGTGACATAAGTGTGAAGATATTCTGGGAACCTCAGGTTTCGTCCAGAACGCATTTTCGTTGATGGCTCGATAAGAGGTTCGGTGGCTTTCGCCATGCTAGTGATTTCTTCGGGGAGTAACGGATATTCAGTTACTTGTGTGTTATTGGGAATGCTCAGTTCTAGGCTCATGGGATTGCCTTCTAATTAGGCTGGTTTCACGAGGTCAATGCTAGCAGAGTCTTAGCGGCCTTTCTTGTCTAAGACAAAAAATTTATCCATATATCTGATGACTCTATATGGTCCATCGTATGGGGGTTCCAGAGGGCGACGCACAGAGTCACGACGAACAGATACACGTGGAAAAGTTTTCAAGCATGGTGAAGAAAGACGTCTATGGACTGTGGTCGAAGGGAGCCGGTTTAACTGAACGCATTGCGTTTGTAAGCCTACCGACGTATGAGGCGTGATCTACCGCTGGTGGGAAGCTAGAGGGAGAAACAAACTCACCTGGCAGTCGTAGTTTTGTGCCATATACTAGCTCGGCGGCAGTACAACCAGCATCAGTTTTCAAAGCATTTCGTATCCCTGGGAGAACTAACGGTAGTGATTCAGTCCAATGTACATTGTTCACAGCTGGGTGGGATAAGCCATGCAACGTATTGAAGACGTTACGGCGATAACTCTTAGGCACGATGAGGTGAGGAGTACTCGTGGAAATGTCACATGGAATTGTGTCTCTTCCCACACCTAAGGCTTTCTTGGCTAATTTCAGTGTTGTTTCCGACAACTCATGTTGGAGCTCAGTATCGTCGTTTGGAAGACAAGCCAGTTTCACAAGGTCTGTGCCATCTATTTGGGTGAGGGAGTGAATACGCGACAAGGCATCTGCCACAGTGTTGTTCACTCTGGATATATGGCGAATATCCGATGTAAACTGAGAAACGTTGTCCAGTTGTCGTGATTCTCCAGGTGAATAATTGTCTGAAGTTGAGTTCAGAGAGTACGTCAGAGGTTTGTGGTCAGTGTAAATTATAGATTCACGACCCTCCACTGAATGTTGAAAATGAAGTATAGCACATTAAAAAGCAAGGAGCTGTCTACCGAATGTGCTGTACTTCGTTTCTGCTAATTGTAGGTGTCTCGAGAAAAAGGCGAATGGTTGCCACTCTCTGTTGACTAGTTGTTGCAGAACTGAGCCAACTGAAGTGTCTGATGCATCAACTGAGATACTTAACGGTGCCGTTGGATCCTGATACATAAGAAGAGTGGCATCCACGATAGCTTTATCAACCTGAGTGAATGCATTTTGAGCAGACGCGTCAAGTTCGATGGACTTGTTATTCTCCCCGAAGAGGGTCTGTTAATGGCTGAATCAGCGAAGCACAGTTGGGAATAAACCGTCGGTAATAACTTACCAAGCCGTTGAAAGTGCGCGGACTTTTCACTGTCAGTGGCTCTGAAAAGTTCAGTATCGCCTCAACTTTACTAGCCAGTGGGTGAATGCCCTTGCAGTCAATGGTATGGCCCAGAAAGTTGAGTGAGTCAACGCCTATCTGACACTTCTGAATGATAATGGTAACACCATGTCAGCATAATCTTTCTAATGCCAAGTCCAAGTGCCTAAGGTGAGTTTCCTCGTCCGGACTGGTAATGAGGCAGTCGTCTAAGTATGCGTATACAAAGTTGAGACAGCGAAATACTCCGTCAATGAAGCATTGGAATGTTTGTGCCGCATTCCGGAGACCAAATGGCATACGTAGAAATTCAAGAAGTCTGGAAGGCGTAATGATAACCGTTTTCGGAATATCTTCTTGTGCCACAGGGATTTAGTTGTATGATATAACCAAGTCTATTTTCGAGGATATAGTTGCGACGGGTAATGTTGCCGTCAAGTCGTGTATGTGAGGCAATGGGTAGCAATCGACGGTTGTTTTGGCGTTCACTCGCCGGCAACCACTAGTAGGTCGCCAATCATTGCTATATTTTTTTGGTACCATATGCAATGGGAATGCCCATGGGCTATTCGATGGCCGAATGATACCAAGGGTGAGCATATGGTCGAATTCATTTCTAGCGAGTCTCAGTTTTTCAGGAGCGAATCGTCGTGCTTTAGATGTCACGGGTTGTCCTGAGGTTATGATGTGATGCACAACATTGCTGGTTATGCATGGTAGATCGTTGGGTGGGTAATTAAGTTCCGGGGTACTCATCAACAATCGACTGGAATGTTGGATCAAAGATTGCCTTCTTCTTAACGAGTGACAAGCTATGGCCTACGTAGGTGATGCCTTTGATAAACAGTCTAGTAGTACCGTCTATCAGTCGTTTTCGGAGGACATCTACGAGTAGATCATGAAGGTTGAGTAGGTCTGTGCCAATGATGGGAATTGTGACGTCAGCGAGAAGGAAAATCCACTGAATGGGTTCGCGTAAACCTACGTTCAAATAGACGTGTTTCCTGCTAAAGGTTGCAATCCATTTTCCACTCACAGCCTGTAAGTTGAAGGTAGATTCCTTCTGTCGATCTGCTAATGTAGCAGGAAGGACGCTGACTTTGGCGCCTGTGTTGACTAAATACAGACTCTGATTGATTACATGACGAATGTAAAGTAGGCGACTACTGCCACCGGCGATGGTTGCCGCTAGCGCGTGCCATCGGGATTGTTTCCAGTAGTCTTTGAGTCATTAACAAAATTAAAAGGTTTCCGGCAACATTTCGCTTCCTAGCCATAGGTATTGTGATGCCAACACCAGTCAGGGTTTTTTAGTGAGTGTGGCTTGGATTTAGACCAACCTCGTGGGTTCCGCCGTTGAGGGGAGTTCGGATGATGATGGGAGGAATTACGGGGTATTTTGTCCTAAGTAGTTGTTGGACGGTGTTGCATAACTCTGCCACTGCAGTGTCTCTACTTGAAGTCTGTTCGGCAACTGAGCATATTTCAGTGACTGGCCGTTTTGTTATTTCTAGAATTTTATCGGTAGAAGCAGCTAAGTCGTCTATAATAACACCCTGAAGTGTCACCAGCCCAGCCTGTACTGACTGTGGCAGTTTGGATAATAACAGTTTTCTGGAAAGTCCTTCATCGAACTGACGTTGGCCAATAACTTCCCTCATTCTTGTTAGTATACTTACAGCTGACTGATCACCTAACTCCACGTCGCAAAATAGTTAGTCAAGGCTCTGTCGATCCGTGAGTTCCTTTCTTATTAGGAGGGTTGCTTTAAGCAACTCACACATGTTACTTACCTCTGTGCTCGACATCTGCACAGTTACGCACTTGCTGAATTCCCGCGGTAGGGCGTGGACAACTACAACGAACTGTGAACATTGATCAGTTAACCCATGTTCGCTGAAATAAGACTCAGCTGTCTGAAACCATGATTGCTTAACTAGCTAGTGATCGTGCACGAACGAGCGAACGTGACACGACGGCGTATCAAATGGCGTGGATACTTGACTGGAAGCCTTCAGCAAAACGAGTTGACTTAAACAGTGAGTGTTGGCATCTAATGTTTGGTGATGAATGCTGTGGCCAATAATTCTGGGGAATTACCTACCGCTACAATTATCTAGTACAAGAATACTACATATTACAGATATAAACTAGTTTTACGAGGCACATTGGCAAATATTTCTTATGTTAGTTGATCTTAGCCATTTTCGTTATTATTATTATCCCCTTCGGTTCCTAGTGGAACACACGGCTTCAGCAGCACAAATGAATTTCATTCTGTTCTCTGCAGTTTCGTTTAGGAGGCTTCACGATTACCCATTTGCTTTCATTTTCTTTTATCATAGTAGCCACCATGTCACTTTCGGATGCCCAAATCGTCGTTTCTCATTCGAGTTCCACTCGACAGCCTGGAGTTTTAGGCAACAAAATAAACACAGATGAACTGTTTACCTTTAAACTTTCTTTTGAAACCACTTAGATCTGCTTACTTCTTCACTCCCTGAGATGTGTTTACCCATGATGGAAGTGGACTGTATGGTTGTCCACTTGTACCTTACTGTAATTTTATCACTGAGTGGTTTCGTAGGTTTTACTGTCTCAAACACCCTTTATCCATCAAGGTGAAATGACAAAGCATCCGAAAGTTACGATTGGAAGTCTGTGTCAGAACATATTTTGAAAGCCAACTAATTGACAGTTGATTGTCTAATAAGATGATATGAAATCATTTAGTTTGCACAGATTTTGTTCGCTGTTGCTTTTTAATTTATTTGCAGTGCTGCATTTAATTGTGGTCGGACGAAATACAGCATCCCAAATCTTTGCCTTATACTTACTGACTTAACATGATTGTTTATCGACTAATGACAGATTCACTTTGGATAGAAATTGTTCATAGACATTCGAATGAACGCGTATATCACTGGAATTAAATTCCAGTTCATAGAAAGTTACAAAAACATCGAAAATACAATAAAGAACATTGTAGAGAATGTACAACAGGGTAATAAACTCTTCAGGACAGACTAATTAATTAAATCCAGTTCCTATAGTGAAGTTATTTAGTTAGTGTTTATTGTCTAAAAATATTCTCTGGTAAGTATTAATCGTCTCACTGAAATGCAAAGCGGACACCTTTGAGATAGATCTGACGTTGTTACTGATGACAATTTGATAACTGAAGTTATGCCGTTATTTGCGACCTATGCAGTAAAACAATGCAAGGTAAAACAAATAATAATACCGTAAGTTCACCTTTTATTGTCAATATTAATCTAACAAATATGTCTATGTTTTTTGAGGTCAAATAAAGATATAAATGCCCTTTAGTAATAACAACAACATGGTCATAATAAGTATTGATAAAAGAACACTAAAATATTCGAAAAATTTTAAATGGATTTTAGCTGAGATAAGATTGGATGTGTCTACTCAGAGAATATCATTATGAATTGAGGATTTAGCATAATTGATTGTGTTTGACATCCCTTCATACATGTTTCTGCTGAAGTATGTCAGCATAGTGGTAATTATATAAATATTTAAAATTGTTAGTGAAGAAAATTCTAATTCGAAATCAGATTTCTTCTGTTTATAAAAGGTCGAAGCTTAGGTGAATAATATCCAAAGCTTTTTCGTTTGAAAATAGTTTGTCCCATTGATACATTTAGATAAAACTTCATGTCATCTCGAAATATTTGTCCTGTAGATGCTTTAATTTAAAAAAAAAAAACATGTATGCTACAGTGACTGCGGACAATATTAAAGCAGATGAGCAGTTAGGGGGTTTGGTTTCCGAATACATAACAGCGGTATTATTATAGTTATTTTTAATAGTATTATTTCGCAATGACCGAATTACATGAAATCAACCAACAATAGAGAGAGGGATGAGTTTAGGAATTTGTATTTGGCGGAATTATTTGTAATTCATATAATAAATATATTAACAAACAACAGTACGTATTTAAACAATGCAGGGATAGAAATTGTCAGTCACCATATCCACCACATGTCGAATGTCTCCTTGCGTATTTATAATGATGTCTCAGTTTGCTTTCCAAGTCTCTGCGATCTTCTAACTGATTCTGTGATATTATTTTCATCAGTATTATCTGGACTTATTTCTGAATTATCTACAAAATCAGGATTAGTAGCGGAATCATTAAAATTATAATCGGAACGCCCTACTTCATTTATTTTCACCTGATCCAGGTGTCTGTTATGAACTGAATGACCTTCGATGTCTAATCTCTTCACCATTCGACTTCCCATTTTTTGTAGTATGGTTACAACAGAAGGTCTTTAGTCATTCCCTCTATAATAATGTACATCAGAAGTCGTGAACATCAGATGCATTCGGAGGATTCGAGATTTGAATGGTTTAGCAGGATTTTCATGCAATATTGAAGTAGGAAGTTATCTATACATCTCTCTAGCTCGTCAAAATTCTTAGAACTCATTGATGCTATGGCACTCTTTAATGCTGGTACAAAATTTTCTGCCAACCCGTTAGACTGAGGATGACGTGGTGCTGTGAACAGATGACGACAACCTGTATGTTTAAGCCAATTACTGAAGTGTTTCTCAGTGAAATGAATACCATTATCAGTAACTAAGACATCTGGAATTCCTTCTTGACTAAAAATCTTCTTCAAAGCTCTGCGTGTGAATTTTGCATTAGGACTATCTGTAGTCATCGCTTCTGGCCATCTAGAATATTGAATACTGTAGGAAGACGTATACTGTGGTATTTCAAATCTAAGATATACTGTGTAACAATAAAAATTTTAATTGCATAGATAATCTTGACGCTTACTTAAGTCGGCTCCAAATTAATATAAAGAATAGTGACAACATGAATTAAAATGTCATGAGTTAGATTAGAAAATTAGTTCTGAGTAGTTTTAATATAGTCTCATTTTCAGTTAGCAGTATGATTTGATGAGACGGTCAATTGTATGATAAGGCATATTGTCGACTGTCAACAATTTTGTCGTCACCAATTACATTCTTATCATTTTACCATATTTGTTTTTGAAACGAAAACAAGCAAAAGTTTGTTTACAGTATTGCCTATGCCTGATTCTGTTTTGACTTGACTGTGATATTGTTATGAAGCACATTCATAAGTAACTCTTTGTGAGTACATTATATTTTTGATGAAGTGGAGTCACTTGTTATGCAGATGACAGTGGCAATTTCTTTTCAGCTATTAATGCTACAGTCGGTAAGAATCGACTATGAACATTACAGTATATGCTTACGAAACACAGTTGGTCATCTCAAATCATACAATATTTGGTAATACGGAGCTGAGCTTTCACAGCTTAAATAATAATAACAATTTATACCCACACCGATTTTTTGAAAATGATTTGGACAGGAACACAATAATATTTAAATTCAGTGAAGTACATTCAGCTATCAATTTCACGTGTGAAGAAGAAGCCCAAAGGAAAACTGCCTTTTAAGACATTCTACTCACAAGAAGATCAGATGGTAATATAAAAAGGATTTCATATAAGAAAAGTACTTGGACCAGTAAATATGCACATTTCCACAGTTTCGTTCTCCTCTGGTATAAAAGAAATTCGGCAAAGACCCTCAGCTATAGGGTAAGACTTGTCTGTTCAGAAGATACGATTGAAGATGAAGCTAAGGTTGTATACGACACGTTAATTGAAAACAGATAACCTGGAGAGTTCATCATTGAATACATGGCCAAGAAAGTAGAAAAGAATTCTGTATCTGTGAAGGAGAAGCCTCTCTTTGTACTACTAGAATCCAAAGAGGGGATATACCAAGTAAAATAAAAACCAAGAAGTCGAGAAAATCCATTCAAAGAACAGTTAATGCCAGTAAGCTGCAGCTTATATTTTGCATACAACAAGTTGTGATTCCGAAACCAAAAGACAAAGTACATAGGTTAGTCGTCTTTAATTGTATCCATCAATTCAACTGCTCCAGTGTTGAGCCAGTTCTATTGGCTGTCTCTCTGGGCACCTAATTTTTCGTGCTCGGGAACATCTACTAGTGTGGTTAAGTAAAGATGTTGTTAAAAATGTCAGCAGTTCTATACTGGATCACCTTATCCAAACCAGCCAGCATTGAAGAGTCTTCCTCTATCACCTAACGGGCATCGAATAAATTACTAAAGGTCTATAGATGCCGAACACTCCAAGCAGCAGAGGCCACTGAGATTCGCCTGTGTGCAAAAGACACATGTCTAGACACTATTTGCTACTCTGGCCTGATGTGGAACCGATAAATTCATAAAGTGTGCGTTACTTACCTTTATTTTTCTGATATTCAGTTTAGTGTTGCATTAATGCACATAAACTCTGAGGGCGACGCGGAAGAAATCTTGTGTGGGAGAAATGAAAGCTTGGAATGATCACGCCGGCAGCTAGAAACGACTGTAGGCTATATGGTGAAATGGAGATTTGCTGCTGAAGCTCTGTTTTCCACTCGGAACCCAAAGGAATAATAATCAAATAATAGTCTTGTATCACTAGCGCTCAGACCAATCGTCAATATTTTCTCCATTAGGTGAGCTTCTTAAAAATCACTGCAAAGTAAGAATAGTGAAATATCAAAAGTACTGCATCATGAACCACAAGAATGTGAAATGTGGAGTATATTTTGCAGTGGCTATCGAAATATTTCCTGGAAGTAGAAAAGAATGTGATAAAGGAACAAGGCAAGAAGATTGAATTGTACCGGCTTAGAATGACAGACAAAAATAGAAAATATGGTCTTCCATAGGCGAAAAGAGTGTTGTTGAAAGTGAGGGCTCACGTTAAATTGATGACAGATTATATATTGCTGGATCAAAACAAACTGCTATATAATACCTACAAGGACACATAGTCCACTTGGAATTCTAAGGAGACTGCTCATTTCATAAAAGTCTAGCTAATACTTTCTACATGTATCAATGATGAGGTCAGCGCTAAACAGCCCCAGGTTTATTAAAATCTCTTCCAGCATAATTTGTCCAGTTGGGCGAATATTCTAAAGATCATGAATAAAACTTTAATTTTGGTATGATTTCTGTAAAATCCCATATACGACAGACAGAGTTAGCATGCAACTACACCGAGGCAAAATCCCTAACATGGTTACAGGACAATTTTTATATCATAAGAGTTGAAGTTTGACCCCAAACTCCCTTGAGTACAGCTTTTGTGGTTAGAATGGCATGGATAAAAGATGACTTTATTTCTTCCAATACTAAGGGTCAACTAATAAACACAAACTGGAAATCATTGGAGACTCTGTTTGACAGTGATATTAACGAATTTAAACTGAAGATATAGCGATGGCTGACAACAGTAACTTCAAGTAAGGTTCCAGTCATATGCCAGTGGTTCACCAGTAGAACTCCCTTCAACTACACTAACCCACGTCATCCGAGGTTCGACCTTCAGCTAGCGCACTCCTAAACCTCGATAAGCACGTAGTGAGGCCGGTAGGTGTGAGGCTAGCAACTGCATCCCGTAAGAATAAAACCGCTGCTACCAAAACTTCAAGCCTGAATCTTGAAGCTGTATGTTCCAATCAGAAGGTGGAGGAATAGAAAAAACGTTTCATTATTTTCATAGTCTTTTTGGTGTGTTAATTCTTTTATCGGAATACTAATATTTCCTTGTTCAAGAGGAAAATGTCAAGTTTATCCGGGACATGCCGTACTGTGATACTGCCTGAGTAAGAGATGGTAATCATATCTAATATTTTGTATAACAGTGAATTGAGACTGGAATGAAATTTGAGCATATAAGCTCATCTTAATACTTATATTTGAGAAGAAGTTAAGTGGAGGAAGTATTTCATTTGGGTCGCATAACAACTGATTTGATGGAATTTAGAAATCATCTCTGTAGATCATTGAACAGATTAGGTGAAGGACAAGTACTACGATCACAAAGAGAAACAATAAATAGAATATGGATTAATTTAGCATTAAACATAAAGAGAATCACGACTAGCAGGAATATGGTAGAAAATGAACTGCATAAATGTAATAGGTAACAGTTATCTATTAGTATTATTCCTTCCTTGCGTTCCTAGTAGGAAGTAGAGCTTCAGGGGTAGATCTTCATTGTATTGATTTCACAACTGCTCACAAGATTTTATTTACTCCTCACACGATCTTCTAGATGTCATCGTCTACCAAGCCAACTGTCACTTCCCATTCAAGCCGGATGTATGATTTCACTTGAAGGCCTTCTCAACTAATGTCCAGTTCTCCTACCTTTGTTGAGTTATAAGTTCTTGTTTGGTTCATTCAAGTGGATTCGAATGGGAATTGCGTTCTAAGGTGACTTGCAGGAGGTTGAGTGAGAGCTCGTACAGCCAGCTAAGGAGGTTTGCAGGGAACAGACTGAAGTGTAGATCTCCTGCTGAATCTCTACATTCCGCTTGGAACCTAAGCGAATAAAAATAATACAGTGGGATCTTTCGTGTTATGACTAAAATTTATTTTTGATAAAGTCACACAGTGTTACACAGTAATAAATTTGAATAAAGCACGAACAAACGACAAATGTACCAGGATAATCTGAGCTCACGTTTTTGTTCGTATTATTTCGTGGATTCTTCTCAACTGGTTACAACCTAAACAGTACCAAATTTATAAGTTAAATTAAAGATCCGAACATACTCTTTTACAATGATAGTGAGTAATTGATTGGAACTGAGAGTAACATTGGTCAGGGATGGTGTAAGTTGTTAAATAATTAGGAGTGAAAAGGACCGACTATTTATCGAAGAATTGCATGACTAAGCTTCCAAACAAAAGGACAGAGTTCGACAAATGTGTTTGTGGGTAAAAATAAAGTTTAACTGGAAAAAGTATAAAAATTAGTGGGTCACGTAACCCCAGAAAATCACGCTTTTATAAAATAGACAAAACATGGGGATAGGTTGAGTCATGTTTAGACGAAAAATTGTCTAAGCAGAACATAAGATGACGTAGTGAAATTTGTGTGTTTTGTCATCACCAAGGAAGTGCAAGATTCATCCCTGTCTCTTTCTGCCTACACAGATTTGGTTTTAGCCGTTTGATGGCGATTGCCTCAGCAAACGAAGCAGGCTAGGTTTCGTCTGTCTGTTGATTATTTTGAACGCCTTCAGGTTGTCCACAGTGTGGCCAGTGTCTAGTAGATGGCGTGCAATCGCACTGTTTAATGCTTGTGGGCCCTTTGATCTCAGGTTCTTCGGTATGTGTTCAGGGGTGAGGACAGTAACACTTCTTTCTGTTCTTCCAGTGTATGTGCTTTGGCACGTACATGTAAATTGGTAGACGCAGTTGGAAGTAACATGAGGTGGGAGTTTGTCTACTTTTGACTGTCTTAAACAACATGTCGTTTGATAAACATATACAATCTTGGCAGCTGGATATGTTCTTTTCAGGGCAGTGTTCAGTCTGCATCTTGCTCTACTAGCAGTATCGTCACTTGTGAAGGTAAGCTGTAGAAAGATGGTCTTTTTCTCTACTGTTCAGTGCTTCACCTTTTCAAGGCTACTTTTTCCATGTTTATTGATAAACTTCTGTGGGTAACCATTATCACTCGCGGTCTTCAACGGTGGCACAGCAGTAAGAACTTTTGCCGACCATGCAAATGGTTGGGGTTCTATCTCCTGCCGACGCACACCTGATATCGATTGATTGGCTTGCAAAATTTGGGCTACCGATATCACAAGCTGAAAATTCCATACATGTACCAAAAGTACGGTGTGGAATCAAGCTATATAAAAAATAGTTTTTCCTTGACTTTTTCTTGTGAACAAAGCTTCCTTACACGATCAAACAGTGTTCTCACCTATTCCTATTTTGTAACATAGGATAGAAGCTTATGAAGTTCAATCAAATCGCCCTCCAAGTCTCCCTTCTATATATGTACCTCATAATTTTACCATCTTTATCACGTTCAACGCCAAGGTCCAGAAAGTGAAACTTGTCCTAGTCTTCACACTCCATTGGACAATACTCCAGCTGGTGACATCAAAATACTAATGGGAGACATGAACGCCAAACTGGGACCAGACAACACAGGAAGGGAGCTCATTATGGGTAGAGAAGCTCTGGGAGAAATGAATGAAAACGGAGAACTCTTCGCCGACTTCTGTGCCTTTAATGAACTAGTGATTGGTGGCAGCGTATACAAACACAAGGATATCCACAAGGCTACATGGGTGTCACCAGATGGGCGAACAAAAAACCAAATTGACTTCATCTCAACCTCAAGGAAGTGGAGGCGTAGCCTGCTGGACACGAAAGTAAGAAGAGGAGCAGACATTGGCTCAGACCACTATCTTGTACAAGGGACAATCCAAATCAAATTAAAAGCTTTCAGAGAATCAGGAGCTGCAGATAAGCCACAAGCCAAGTTCAACACTCAAAAACTGAAGGACCAGGACACAAAGGACATCTTCACTGCAAGTATAAAAGACAAAGCCGAGACACAAATCAGCACTGGCGAAGAGGTCAGCGTCGAAAAGCACTGGAACAACTTGAAGACAGTATGGAGTCAAACATGCATGGAAGTTCTAGGCAGAAAGAAGAGACAGGACAAACAATGGCTCACTACGGACACTTGGAAACTAATAGAAGAGAGAGGGATGGTGAAACAAAAGATTCTCCAGTGCACTGATGAGCAACAAAAACAGGATTTGAACGCAAGCTACAAGACACTGAACAAAAGAGTAAAGAAGAGTGCCAGAGAAGACAAAAGAAAGTTCTATGAAACCATGGCAAGTGAGGCAGAACAAGCTGCAGGCAAAGGAGACCTCGCAACACTCTACCAAACCACTAGGTACCTATCGGGCAAACGTTTGACACAAATCAAGCCGGTGAAGGATGACAATGGAAAGTCACTCAACAAAGAAGTGGAGCAAAGGAAACACTGGGCTGAATACTTCAAAAGACTCCTAAATCGACCACCACCTACAACGCGCCCAACAATACCAACAACCGAGACAGAGCTACCAGTGAACACCAACCCCCCGACGAAATCAGAAGTCCTGAAGGCAATCAAGATGCTCAAAGCTGGAAAAGCAGCAGGACCAGATGGAATCCCAGCAGAAGCATTGAAAATGGACCCAGAGACAACAGAGGACTTGATGACGCCACTACTGGAGAAGGTGTGGAAAGAAGGCAAAGTATCCGACGATTGGAAGAAAGGATACTTATTCAAACTACCAAAAAAAGGAGACTTAAGTCAATGCAAGAACTGGCGCGGAATTATGCTCCTGTCCATTTTAAGCAAAATACTAAGCCGCATCATCCTGGAGAGAATCAAACATGCCCTGGATGAAAAACTTCGACCGGAACAGGCTGGATTCAGGAGAAACAAGTCATGCATTGACCAGATCGCCACATTACGGATCATCATTGAGCAAAGCTTAGAGTGGCAGTCACCTCCCTATCTCAAATTCATCGACTTTGAGAAGGCCTTCGACAGGCAGCGTCGATCGAGAGGTGATTTGGCAACTACTTCGCTACTACAACGGGTGCCAGCGACAATAATACATCTCATCCAACAGCTGTACGACAATGCTGCACGCCAAGTAATCCACAATGGGAAACTTACGGAACCCTTCGAAGTGAGGACAGGAGTAAGACAAGCTGTCTGCCTACTATCGCCAATGATTTTCTTGATTGCAGTAGACTGGATAATGCGACAAACAGTGGGCGATGAGGAAACAGGCATAAAATGGACACACACAAAACACTTGGAGGATCTGGACTTCGCCGATGATATATGTCTGATTTCCCACAAACTGGAAGATATGCAAGCGAAAAGCAACAAGTTAGCAGAAGAAGCATCAAAGATAGGACTTCAGGTGAACATAGAGAAAACAGAGGTGATGAAAATTCCTGGGCAATACCATCGACAGCAACAACAACAACTGACAACAATCAGCATAAATGGGAGGAACCTGAAAGAAACAACCTCCTTCACCAACCGACCTGGGAAGCATCGTTTCAACTACAGGCCGACGGAACTGATGAGGATATCAAAGCAAGAATCGGGAAAGCAAGACAAGCTCTCACTACTCTCAAGTCTGTGTGGAGGTCAACAACACTCAGCATCAAAAATAACATCCGGATTTTCAACTCCAATGTGAAGTCAGTGCTACTCACGATACGGATCAGAGACTTGGCGCGTCATTAAGACCATCTCCAACAAACTACAGACCTTCATTAACAGTTGTCTTCGCTCAATACTTGCTCAAGATCAGATGGCCAGAAAAGATCAGCAACAGGGATCTTTGGGAACAAACCAACCAGGAACCGATTGTGAAACAAATAGGCAGGAAGAAATGGAGATGGATTGGCTGGCCATACTCTGAGGAAACCATCAAGTGACATCACTAGACAAGCCATTGCTCGAGTGGAACCCGACTGTATTGGAAGCGGCGAGTTGTTCGTCAGTGCGAGGGTGGGTGACTTGGAGGAGGTCATGTGAAGAGGAGATGAAAACGTGTGGGCAAACTTGGAGCCAGGTGAAGACTCTAGTAGAGAACAGAACGCAATGGAGACGCACGGCTGAAGCCCTATGTTCCTGTAGGAATTAAAGGATACAATAATAATAATCACACTCCATTGTAAACTTTATATTTGTATGAGCACTATTCGGAACGTTTAATATTTGAGATGTGTCATCTTATCAACGTGATGTGACTATGAGCAATAAATTGTGCTCGAAACGTCATTAGTAAATATTAATGTATAGGCTCTTTCCTGGTTTGCTGTCAGAGTTGTCCCTGGCAAAATATACTTATTCATTAATAGGGAAAATAACAGTTTACGTTCGGTGAAGAAATAATTCTTTTCCACACTTTCATTTACAAACTAAGTGGCTATATTTACATTACGTAAAAACGCATTAAGTGGCACTAGAAACTGCTCAATCAATATGCACATAGTAAGAACAAAGATGATTAAAATGATGCATTAAGGGGGTACAGCTGAAGTGAATGAATTATAAAACTCCTAAGATAATTCAATAAGTGGATTGGTATTAAGATTTAAAAATTGGTAGGTCAAGTGTTGTCTAAAACATTAGGACTACAATGATGATAACAATGAAGAAGTCGAAGATGAAGTGAAGTGGAATGAATTCGATTGGTAAAATCGGATAAAATGTGAAATTGAAAAGAAGAGAGAAGAGAAGAAAAGAACACTGCTACAGCCAAGATAAAGAAAGAGGTTTAACAAAACGTTTTAAACGCACAATCTCGGTTTCTGTCCATGTATAGATAGAGTTTCAGCCATAAATAAGTGGAGAAAACGCAAGCTTTTCGAATTATTGGATTTAGTTGTGCAGATAACTTTGAGGAATAAATGATGTGTGGCTGAATGATCTGACTCCAGAAGATGTTCACAAATTGAAGACTTCATAATTTTATGCTCACCTTTCACTAACCAGACTAGGTCGTGTTCAGCTATGTGTTTACAGAGGATTTGTTTACAACGCGTAATGTAATGAGCTTCACAAGATCATGGGAAAGAGCTATCAGCTCATTTTCAGTATCAAGAGAAGTTACCTGCAGACAGAAGTTTTCAGCCTATCGGAAATACTTTTCGTGGTGAACACTGAGTGAATTGGCAATATCGTTACAAATTTGGATCTTGTTTCTCACCCTGATTGCTGCAGATCTTCGTATGTCATCGCTACTGAAACGTCAAACACAAAAAACATTAACAGTTATGTGTGGAAATGTCATATCCCTAGTAAAATTAGGATTGATACTGTATAGTTCTATATCAACTGCTTTTACTTTTCCTCAAGATAGAGCAGGACTTTCATTGATTAACAGCGAAATACCAGTGTGTTTAACACAATGGCATATACTTCTGATTTATTTAGGCAGGTTGAAACCGCTCATGACCATTAGTAGTTCTAGCTATCCAGGTCAGAGTGATCTGAACACCGGAGAGCTATTTTGCTGGCTTGATTCCAAGCTTATCCGGCTACAGCAATCCACAGCATACGTTTTCATGCTGTTTCACCTGGTTTCTTAATTGCCACCTATGAAATGCAAATTGGGACCTGCATATTTTGATTACCAGTGGATCTAGTGAAGAATTCTCTCCACAATTTGCGTAATTTGAAAATGACTAATTTAATCCCAGTTCATAAACTTATTGTATTATTTTTATTATTCCCGTGTATTCTAAGTGGAATATACAGCTTCAGCGACATACGGCTATTTCATTCCTTCTTCTTTCTGAAGCAATTTTAAGCTGGCTTCATGATTGCCCATTAGCTCTTCACACAATCTCTACCATTTCACGGTTGGATCCGCACCGTAACCGTTGCTTCCCATCCTAGTTCTATTCAAGGGTCTGTTTGGCTCATGATGTCACTCAATTACCACCTACTAAGCATGTATCCCGTCGAACTCCATTTCTGTGTGAATATATCTTTTAGGCTCTTGGTTCATTCGTTAAAAGAGTTCATTGTAATTTAAAGGAGAATGACCATACGACTCTATGCAAATAAATCTATTATAAACTATCTAAAAGTTTGCGGGCTTAAAATTTTAATTTATTTGCATCCTGAATTATTTATTTACTGTAGCTACTGGCGTCTTATTACGTCTAGTACTTTGTAAACAAACGTTCACTTTATCTCAGTCTGAAGTGATTATGTGATAAAATAAAGCATAAGATTACATGACGTTGTCAATCCGCACATGTGATACTTATTATTACTTATACGTTATCGGTGTTTTTAATACAAATAACATACACCAACTACACCTGACTCTTTATTGATAAAAAAAATATGAAGACGGTGACTTTACTTTCAAATTCATTAAATATATTTTGATAAATATTTTGTTCTCTAGATTTTAAATCTGTTTTGTCTTTTACTTTTTCGTTTTTATGATAAGATTCATTTGGGAGGAAAACAGCAAAACAATTAAGGTGTATAAATACAGAGAGTAGTTTCTTCTTCTGGTATTAGAACAGCATTAACCGACATGAACATCATTTTGTGTGTTACACTTCTCTTCTTAGCTTGTTCCGTACAACACATAGAAGCGGGTAAGTACTTTCCTGATGTTTAATGAATAAAGTTATATAGTTTTCTGATGCTGGCTTATCATTCATATAGATTGTTTTCCGGATGATATAGTTATTAATTAATTTTATGGGTGATTAGTGAAGGTTTTAAAGTCCTGCCACGTTCCATATTTTCATTCAAACTTTAGTCCTCATTCATTAGACTGACAGTAGTCAACCGAAACAAGTTTATCCTGGTTAATCTCATTATTAAATGATAGTTTGTAGATTACTCCATTACTTCAATAAAAATTACCCTCTGACTAAGAAGTGTAGGGTGTTTGATATTTAGAGGGATTGAATTTTGTCTAATAATTAAAATGCATGCCCACCCAACAAGTCAATTTTAACTCTAAATTACTTTTAATATTAGGAAGAAATGGTTGATCCATTCAACTTCCGCAACAGATGTAACGCTTAACTTAAGTATACCACCTGTAACTTGAATATATATAATGAGAAAAGCCATGTAAAAATGACTATTAAGCATTACCTAAAGAAATTTTATCATGTCAAATAACTGTAAAAATTATAATTGATTTCTGATATTCATTCTGTAGATGAAGAAGAGTAAGTAACTCCATTTGTCATCAAATTATTGGGTAGCTTTATCAAATTTATATTGAGTATCACACTGAAGGGCTGTCGCTTTGAATGATTTTTGAATGAGAGCGCATCAGAATCTCCAACAGATAGTCTTGTCGTCATGGTTTTTCTGAGAAGTTTTTATTATCCTTCTAGACACCATCTTCAACACAGACTTCAGCATTGAAAAGAAAATTCATGAAGTGGAAAATCTCCCTTAGTTATCTCAAATAAATAAACACAAACAAAGTTTATAAAAATGAAGTATCCAGATATTTGAAGGAAACTGCTTCTGAAATTTCGTCAGCTCCTTCTCACTTGTCTTCACTTATCTAACTGAAACGCAAAAGTGCCTTGCGTATTTTGCACAAGTTAATAAATGATTTATTTATATAAATATGAGTTAGAGAACCATTGAAAACTAGGGAGTACTGGACAGCTGGCGATTTCATTCTAGTTTGGGAATCATTGGCAAAACGGACCAGTGGCTGAATGGTATACGAGCTTGCCTTGTAACCGGTAGGTCGCAGGTTCGAGCCCCAGTGGGTGCGTGATCCGTGATCAACTCATGAAAACAAAACTAATCCTTACAAACCAATTATAGAAAATACAAATATGAATTTTCTTCTATACTTCTTAGAGTATATACTGAAACTATTAAAATTCGGAAACTAAATTAAACGCCATGTGAATTAAAGTCTTCCCTTTAACATACTCATAGAAAAATTTCGAGGTTATCTGAGTACACAAGTGTCTTACTAAATGTGAATAAAAAAATTGAAGATTATTTTTTTAATGTTTTGTTTCACCTCAGTTTTTCGATAGATTGATAGAGTTCATTGTTTGAAAAGAAGTGTTTCGATTTAATGCGTTTAAAATTTTCGCTTCTAAGATATGTGTATATGTAGATACTCCATAAATATGTTTGTTTTATTCTTATTTTTAAGGAGAAAAACAGCGAAGTGAGTGCCTGTACTATTAAGGAAAATTATGCATAAAATAACATGAAAGAAAAGTTGTAATGATTGATATTATTTGAAAAAAATATTTTGGCCCTTTGCCTTCTAAGTCGAACATAGGGCTTGAAGCTTTGAGAGTTAAAGTTTCACTAGCAGTGGTGTCATCTATTTTACGGTGTGGGATTACTAGCCTCACACCCAAGAATTTCATTTTCATTGGTTAAGTGACCAAATTGCCTATGCTGATAAATAGGTTTCAAATATATTCTTTGTTCAATATGACGTCCGAAATAGACTGATGACATTCCAAGTGTTATTCTCATTTTTACTTATATCGCTGTTTTATTATATTAGCCAATATGATATTACAGAGTTTTGGAAGTAAATAGAAACAAACCTTCTGTGCATTCAAGTCACCTGTTTTGCCTAAAATATAGTCTGAAATGTTCTGATGTCTAATTTGAAACAAATCTGTATTTAATCACGTATAAATCCGATTAATAAAGTAGTTATCACTCAAAACGAAGCAAATATAATAAACCCTTAGATTTGATTAGAAATTCGTGATTAGAAAAACTGAAAACTGATGTAAAATGAAGTAACTAGATTCTCTTGCTGAATCTCCTCTATATTTCACTCAGAATCCAAAGGAATAATATTGTCTCAAAATGATCTCAGATAGTCTTAAACTGAATAATCGTGTGTTTAGTTGAAGAATGAACCATTTTAGACTTCATTTGTAGAATATTTAAGGACCTTAGTGACTGCACACGATATTTACAGGGAGTTGGCGCAATTCATCAGTTATCTTTTCTAAAACTTGTTATCTAAGATAATTTATACTACCTGTAGTTAACTTGTTGCATTTTACGAGTACTTACTGAATCTATTTTCTTGTCTTGTATTCATTTTTCAGTCGTTTGTCCTTGGGGGTTGGGTAAGATAATAACAATAATAAAACAATAATTTTTACCTTGCCACCAGTAAATGCTGAGAATTCCATTCTGCATCAAAAGTACTGTTTTGGAATAAAGCAAATTATTATTATTATTAAAGTTGTTCTTTTTTGAAAATGAAATTTTGCTTAATTTTATCACGTATTAAATAAAACAAAATTTGTATTAACTGATATGGTGAGAAATTACTAATGAAGATGTAAGGCAAAAGAATTTCACGGTAACACAGACATTGTTTAAATTTTGTCCACGAAATAAATATAAGTATCTAGTCTAATTTTCAAAGTTACTCTAGACAATCTGCGTAGTAGTTTTCAAAACAACAATAACAAAAGTCATCTGTTTATCTGAAAGGTGATAATTACAGATAAATAAAGCTATCAAATTATGGTTACACTTCTAAATTACGACTTACTTTACAATTAAGCGCAAATTACATTCTTCACTGCTCCGAGAAATAACAGTCTTAAAGCCAACATGAGAATTACACAGTTTCAGTAAGGCACAAAATTAGGTGCAAGTTAAACTGACTAGATAAATGCACCAAAAGTATAAATAGCGTTATATGCAGTAAAACTGATGTGATTTGCTTTTGCATTACAGTTCAGGTCTAATGAGTAAATTAGTAAGTTGAGACTGATACAACAGTAAACTGTTATTTTCAAAATGGATAAATGTGATAAAGTGCATCATTATGTGTACTTAGATTCAAATTAAACTTCAATTAGATGGTTTTGAGAAAGCATGATAACATTAGAGATTTAAAGAGACAGACGAACTGGTAACGATTTTTAGAATAGCCGTTAATCAGGGATCATGGTACAATAAAGGGTTTTAGTGTGCACTAAATATTATCTAAGCATTATACTAGATTTAAACTGCTTAGTATTAAGGAGATCACGATGAGTTAGTAAAACAAGTGGCAGGTTGTCAAAGTTCAGTGACACTTAGAGTTTCTTCTACCGAAATAGATTAAAAACAGTTGGTTTATTTTGGTCAAATAATAATTACCAATGGCATCGGTTAGCTGATGCTCTATTACGCCAACTGATAGGGGTAAGAATCCACAGATCATCGAATTCCAATAGTGAGGTTGAATGGTTTAGGGACTTGCCTCGTAACCTATAGGTCCTGGATTTCATGGTTGGTAGGTTTATGGGTGAGCACCTCCGAGGAATCTTGGAATAGAGCAAAACAGCTGCTCAGAGCTGGTTGGTTTTCAATGATTCGCTAGCCAATGTTGGTTCGCGATGACATTCACTTTGAAATTATTCCACATCTCCAAGAAATCCCTAAGCCGAACAGAACGATAATACTTGAGAATAAGAAATAACAGAAAATAACAACTTTATTTCTGTCTAACAACTTATTTTAGTTCATGGAAATAAATAATTCAGAACAAAATAGTTAGAGCAAACAACTGTGGTTTCAATAAATTATTCTTCAGGCTTTGCAATTATAAATCCATTATTTTATGTGTACAATAGCGAGTAAAGGCAAATTAGAATCATATCAGAAATGTTTTGTGGAAAAAGGATAAGATGGGATGGAACAGTAGTCAGTTAGTTTTTGAATACGCATTATCAATGAGAACATGGGATAAAATGAGATGAAATAATCTAATGATGTATATATATATATATATTATTCCTTTACGTTCTCAGTCGAACATAGGGCCTTAACCTTGAGGCTTGAAGTTTCTGTAGTAGTGGTGATTGTTATTACAGGATGGGGTTGATAGCCTCATGCCCTACCTTCCCTCTTTACCAGTCTTATTACTGGATTAGAGAGGTTTGATAATGCGTCTGTGGTCGGGTATCGAACCCCGAACCACACGGTGCGTGGTCGGTGAGCCCTCTACCGCTGTGCCACCGACGCACTATATATATATATATATACAGTCAACAAATAAATGATTCAGGAAAGCTGTAAACAGTAAGACCTAGCGTGAGTTCACTGAATGAAAAGAAAACACGTAGTTCAGCAAAGTCTGAATATGAAAAAAAGTTTGCATATAAAAGAAAATCATCCAAAGACTTCTACAATCGTGTTGACTCCTTATAACATTCCATATCTTCCTTTGTTTCTATGTGCATCTTAATCACAACTCACTCATTAAACTATTCATCTTATTACGTAACTGCATTACGCTTATACTACTTGTTGTGTGTGTTGATCAACATTAATAACTATGTCTTTTGACAAAGCATCACCACTACCCTCTTACTGATCTTCAGAGCCCCCCTTCTACTTAAAATTTGATTATGCATCACATTTTTGAAATGACTTATTGCACAAACCTTATGTACACAAATATAGAAAAATAAGTATATATAAATGCGATTGTACAGCTAAGTGAATGAATTTGCTTCTGAAAAGAGACTCTTCTCTGAGCAACGTGTTTTGATTTCGTCACTGTCTGTCTGGTTAGAAATTATTGATGAATTAAAAGTTCACTGATTATTGCTTCGTATAAATAATGAGTCTATTTCAAAAATACATTCAAAATTTCAACAGCATGACCTTGCAGTATATGACAAATTAGATGTAAGTATTCTTTGAATATGAAATATAGCATTTTATAAAACTTCACAGATTTTCTTCACCCTTAACACTTATGAATGTTATAAGAGAAAGTGTTTAACTTCTTGACATATCTTTTATTCCAGTATTAGCAGTATTAATTGGCAATAAAAAGCACTGTGTTAGAAAAGAAGAAAAGATTCAAAAGATCATCTCCGAACAACAACATTCTGATATTATGAGTCACTAAGGTCTTAAAACAATTTAGTAAGAGTAAAGAAAATAACTTTACTGACGTTCTATTCATTCACATAATTTCGCTAGCTACTCTGATTTCGAATAGCTAGATGAAAACTGCATAATGTAAAATAATAGTCGAGCTGTCCATAAAGACCACCACTTTAGATCATAACAACAGAAGAGAAAACCAATCAGTAGTCACATTTAATTTAACTTTAAAACTTATTCAACAAATACAATACATTTGATATTTATTTTATTTTGTATGTGTATAAAGAAATTTTTAAAGCTTTACTACGTTTCTACTTAAATTTTACTTTCAGAAATCTCCACCACCGGGGAAGGTAAGAAGTTATTTAATTATGTTACTGATTTGTTTCCAGAAATGCATTCAATATGAACCCTCTAAAGTTCATGATAAGCTCGATCACTGTTATCACAGCTCCTCCACTATCAAAGACTTTTATTTCTGCAAAGTATAGAAAATCCTTTCGTTAGCACTAATCAGTAGGTGAAGGAAGTTGAAAGCTTCAAGCCAGTCACAAATAATAACAGATATCTGTTCAATTTTGATGAAAGTGACAAGGCATCTAGGTTTCACCTACATAAATGTGTGAACTGACAAAAGGCAAAATGATTTGTCTGATCATGGTTGTAGGGTTTTGCTGGTTAAAAGAGGAAGCTAAGGTTTTACAAATTATTCTTGGAGGAACTTATTAAAATACTACATAAAAACAACAGGTTAATCTTAATTAAGGAATATTAACATCTTGATCAGCATCAGTAAGGAGAAGCTTTTCAGCAAACAAAGACAGGTTATTCAGTAAAAGTGAATTTCGGGATTGTATTTCAGAGAACTAAGAAGATGAATATGCATAGTGTTGTCTGAGAAAATTCTTGTTATCAGTCACAGATGCTGGTTACATAGATGAAGATAAAAAGCGACCAGAAAAAGCTCGAAAACTTTCGTTGGGCTAACGGGACAGTAAATCTCATATCAAGTTGAAAAAATAAACGATATTCAACAACGGGTTCAGTGGCGATCAAAAAGTATTATCTGAATTAAAGAAATAAACAAAGATATGTTTACTTTCCGATATGGTCGTTGTTAGCGAAAAGAAAAAAGACAGTTCTACCACACACTGGCAAGTGAAGTAGAATAGGCGAGCCATGGGTAAAAGAGACATCAGGAAATTATCTCAGTTGACAAGGTGTCTATCCGGGAAGAGATCAACCCAGGTAAAGAAACCAATAAAAGATGTTCAAGGGAACCTAATTACCAAGGAGGAGAAACCATGTATGTATGCTGAGTTATGAAGACGATTAATGAAAGAAAAGCGACTGTGTGAAGTTTGCTAAACACTTCGGCTTATTTAGGTGTGCGAACTAAAAACTAGTTGAAATATGACATATAACTACTCTAAAGACTTCGTTAATGTCACCTTCGTGTCCATTGTCGTCAATATGTACCAGAATACCGCTACAAATCAACTATGTTTAGCCTTTGCTTGTCCATGCATGATAATGTTTGGATATCCAAGAATAAATATTACATACACTATATGTAGTAATGAAGTGTTATGAGATATGTACACTGAGCTGACAAAACTCAGGTAGAACTAATATTCTGCTTTCTCATTACACTAGTGATTACTCTTAATTGCTTAATTTAAGTACAAAATGTTGTTCACTAAATGTGTTTAAGACCACTGGTGAATATGATTTTAGTAAGCAGTTTGAATTTTTAAATATGTTGTATTTAATGACATTATTAATGCACTTTTGACTGGATGAATTCGTCACAGGTTGAAGTAAGTGAACAAGTATTATAGTTACTGTAGCAAGGTCACTCTCTTAGGAAATCCATGAATACTTTGTGTGCAGAAACATTTCACTTCATTCGAAACAGATATTTATGTTGTGTGCACAAAAAAGCATTTAGAGTACAGTAGATCACAGTTTAATACCACCCTAAACACAACACCTCAGCGTTTATCAGAAAAATGGAAAATAGGTGAAGACTAATCCATCTGAAACATGAGGATAAATACCTGAAGTCACTTGACGAGAAAACCATGAAACTGAGTCGTATGCCTGTGGTTACATACTCCTCAATTAAGTGTGTAGATGAAAATCCTTTCGACGTTTGAATACTTTTAGGTAACTGCTGCGCCTCATAACATACATTTTTCTTTATTCCTTTACGTTCTCAGTGGAACATAGGGCCTCAAGCTAAAGGCTTGAAGTTTCTGTAGCAGTGGTGATTTTTATTACAGGATTGGGTTGATAGCCTTATCCCCTACCTTCCGTCTTTACCATTCTCACTACTGGTTTAGCGAGGGAAAGGTGTGCATCTATGGCCGGTGATCGAACCCCGAAACACTTGGGGCGTGGTTGGCGGGCATTCTGACACTGTGCCACCGATGCACATAACACATGTTGCCAAACCATGTTGTATAATTAAGCCAAAGTAGGCAATGTATTCAGTGATTATAAGTTACTTTGTGCTTATCAAGTAAATCAATACAATCAGCGGGTTTTTAAGAAGTAATAATCATTCACGATACATTAAATGAAACAGAGATTATTTGATATTTCCATTGAAAAGTGAGGTGGAATTATTTTTTTTGTATTGTAATTAATTAATAAGAAGAGGTTATATTAATTTAAGGAAATATAAATTGCAAAATTTCGATGTTTATTTCATTTCAGCAATACGGTCGTTAACTTTACTTGTTTCTGTGGAACAAATCATAATGAGACGTACTTTATTCTAAATAAGTAAAATACATATTTAATACAATCTCAATATTTTGTTGTTTTCACTTCCATTAACACGAGGACTCTAATATCAAAATTCTAACGAGTTGGTGGCCACAATTTACTAGTGACAGAAGAGTTTGAACAATAATTCTGATGATTCGAATGTAATCTTTAGTTTACTGTTAATCTTTACTTTGCAAGACCAGTTCGCTGTACACAGTTATTGTTTCATGGAGATTATTGATGCATACTGATATCAACCAATGATAAAGAGGGAAATACGGCCAAGTTAGAAATCAGGAGTGATCTGCACTTATGTGACTAGTTAAAGATTGTAGTACTTCTCCAGCTAACAGAGGCAATAGGAATTCAAACATCTGAATTCCGATTCCATTGTTCACTAGAAATAGGATCACTTATTTATTTATCTTCACTTTGATTAGTAAAATAAAACAAGAACACAACATTCAGTGAAGAAACTACTTTCAACGAATTTATTATCAGGCTGAGCAATCATCATACATGCATTTATGGTTTTTAAGAAATTATACTCTGTGACAGAATTTAAACAAGGGTGTGAAGAACTGAAATAACAAGAATGCTAAATACAATTAAAATATTTGTGATTATGGTCATAGGTACATATTAAGTGATGAAGCAAATAATGTCATACATAGAATAGTTCATAGAATGCACATAACTTGGAATGGGGTGTAAAATCATAAGATAATTAAGCATACAAAAATGGTTCATAACATGATATGAAATTTGATAAGATAGAATTTAACATTGTGAAGGAATTTTCATTTAAAATAATAAGTGGGGCAAGTGAAATAATACCAGAAACAGTTCATTGTGAGAATGATAATATTGCAGATAATACTAACAATCGTATTAGTAAGAGGATGACATTTGTAAAAAAATTATATTTGTAAAATCTCAGCGAGATTGAAATAAGTAATTCCAACGTTTCGTTCGGCAATCTGGTCCGAACTTCTTCAGGGAAATTAATCGAAATTAACATAACATAGGTTTATATATAAAAAGGAACATCACTTGTTTTTAAAAATTTGTCCAATCATGAGTCATTCAAAAAGTTTCAACAAGTATAATAAACAAAATTTTATGAGCTGTGATCAAAATTTGACCTCGGACTTACAAATATTGGCCTACCTTTGTTAAACACATTAAACAGAGTGTGTATGTGTGTGTGGGTAAACAATTGTAAAACATTTCTTAACGTTTCCATAAGAAGATATGGACAGTCGAGAATTTTGACCAAGTATTAATAATGAGTGATACATATCCATTTTTATTTATTAATAAGGATTTCCTATGCATCAGCTAACATCACGCCTTCATATCCGTTCAAACTGTTAGTATCTAGAATTTTATGATTAGACGTATTTTCAAAATTATGGTGTTTAGGATTAGATTTCGGTAGACGCACCCTGTCGGACTTATTGCTTTGCCTTCTTTCTGAAGATTGAGCTGCTTTATTCGACCTACTGGAGTTGTCAGGTGACTCGACAGCTACGGATTTAGGATGTGCATTTTGTTCCAGACAACGGAGATTGAAAACACGATGATTGTGCCAGTTACACAGTTTCTTTGTTAATTTAATTCGATTGCAAAATAATTCAAATGAACTGTCGTCAAGATTTGACAGAATAGTTCTAAAATATTTTATATATAAACCTCTGTTATGTTAATTTCGATTAATTTCCCTGAAGAAGTTCGGACCAGATTGCCGAACGAAACGTTGGAATTACTCATTTCAAACTCGCTGAGACTTTACAAATATAATTTTTTATAAATGTTTACTTCTCACTCGGCGCCCAAATATTTTATAACTATTCTGTCAAATCTTGACGGCAGTTCATTTGAAGTAAGAGGACAATACATAAATTAAATAAACAAATGTTTGTTCTTCTATTGACAAGATAGAAATAAGGACTGTACATACTTCTTTTGCACACAAAAGTATGGCTTGAGCTCGTGAATGGACATGACCTATGTTGTCTTCATAAGTTTAGAACAAAGAAAATGCGGTAGTTTATCATGTATTTGATAGATGATCTTGAAATCATGATCGGAGTTAGCAGTGTGACACATGTCTATCAATGTGCACCGTGATGGCGAGCTACCTAGAATCGTGGCCACATTGCAAACCTGACTGAGAGAATTCAGTCTGCATCAAAGAAAGAACTAGACACATCACACTAGTTACTAGTGTCCAATCAAATGTCTATCAAGTGTTCTAAAGTAGAGTTTCGCACACCCTTCCTTTGTCCCTGGTGAAGCGACACTGGAATGTGTTCTGGTATCCATGTAGAAAGTATTCTCTAGTTATCGCCTATCTACCTTGTTGCAGAAGAGCAGGTGAGCTGATAGATGAACATGGTGTCTGTCAGATGAGGGAGATATCATTTACAGAGATGGAAAATAAGTTGATTTTGGTAACCGTCTTCTACGAGCGTGGCTCAGAAGAAGTAACTGAAGATGAACTAGGATTGTATATGACACCCTAAATGAAAATAACTATCCAGAAACGTTCATCAAGGAACACATGACCAAGAAAGCAGAAAAGGACTATTCTCCATCTGTAAATAAGAAGCCTTTTTATATACGACTGAAATTCAAGGGTGACGCACCTAGTGAAATAATTACGAAGAAGTTAAGAAAATTTGTTCAAAGAACTTATAATGCTGGTAAACTACAAGTCATGTTTTTTACACGACCGATGGTGATTCCTCGATTGAAAGATGAAGTACCTAGACTAGCCACTTCCAATTGTATCTTCTAATTCAACTGCGCTTGCGGAGGAGCGAGTATTATTGACCATTGCTCTAGGAACTTGATTTTTCGTGCTCTCTCGGGAACATCTACCGTAATGGCTAAATAAAGATGTATTTCGAAACCACCAGCAGTTCGAAATTAGACCACCTGGTCCAAACCGACCGGTCAAAAAGCCAGCATTGAAGAATCTTTCCCTATCATCTACCTGGTGCCAAATAAATTGCCAAAAACATCGAGGTACCGCATGCTGCAAACAGCAGAGACTATCGTTATTCGTGTGAAACAACCAGTGCTTTGTGTGCGAAAGAATCAAGTCCAGCCACTGCCGCTGTCCTGGTCAGGCTTCAGTGGAGATTATAAATTCATGAATTTGTATTACTGTCTTTCCTAATTTTTTTGACACTCAATGTATTGTTGTGGTGATACTTTTGAACTGTATTCTACTGATACTGTTATTATTGAATCAATGTCATTGAAACATTAATGTTGTTAATAACACTAATTCATTCACTATTATGTATATATAACCGTAGAACCTGATGATGATGTTGTCGAAAGGAATATTCTTTTTTCAGTAACCATTCTTTTGAATGAAAAAAAAGTATTTTAAATAACACTGAAACTTGGAATTGTATAACTCAATGCTGAATCCGCTCACTATTTATGTTGGATTCAATCCTCATAGTTGCTATTGATTTCTCCTCCTACTTTATACATGGCTAACTTGGAGCTTATGGTGTCTGAAGTATCCACCAGGTTTTTCTAAGTGGTATTTTATTATTCCATTCAAATAGACTACGAGAATAAATGACATATCAACGCTTACAGTTCGTTAGAAGGAATATTTCCTTGAAAGTACTTCATGTATATATGTAGTACATAAACCTCATAAATTATCGGGAAATGAAACAAAAATACAAGCCTATATCTGTTTAGATTAGTAATAAATGTTTTTCGAGGCTTATGAATAATTAAAATATAAATGAGGTCCATCAGACGTCACAGAGATATACTGTTAGATGGTTGGAAGCAATCGGCAGGAAGCCTTAGAGCTGGGTTTCATGCTTGTTGGAACTCGTCAGCAAGGTGTATGTGCAATCTTGAGGAAACTCATGTCCCTAGGCTAGACACATGATATCAGTTATTGACTAGTGTCCAACAAGAGTACATTTCTGTGGTTGGATCTGTGGCTTACATGGCGAAACGTTAAGAAAACTTCAGTTTTGAAGTAGTTTTCTGATTACAGAGATAACGTTTAATTTGTATAACTCCATTTGTAATTCTACTATAATGTTCATGATAAATAAAACTCTTTAATCATCCAGATACCAACTCTATATTTATTCTGACTCTTTATGTGTTCAGAAGATGGACGAGTTTGGACGTTCAGGTTGTGATAAGCAAAAGTGTTATGGCCTTCTCTACAAAAAGAGCATGTTCTTCTTAATGCAAAAGGGAATTTACCCAGGTATGAGCTACGGTTATGGCTACGAATTGAATTTTTATAGCTAACTGACAGACTGACATAGTATAAAAGCTAATCAGAAAGAGATATTATCATGTTGTTTCATATTTAAAGTTTTTTATAACGAATTATGATGCCAAAAACAATGATCAAATTAACTGTAGAGTGAGAATAAGTTAAAGTGAATGGATATCAACTTAAATCCCATCATAAATCTGTATCATTTAGAGAACCATTGAAGACTGACGAAATACTTGAAACGTTTCACTGTCTGTCTAACTTGAAATCGTTCAAATCACGACAAACCACCAGTTAAAAATTAATGTCTCATGATGATAAGCTTTTAATAATCAAATTCACATTTTGTCACCAAATTGATTCAGTACACATTTTAGTGCTACTTCTGGTCAGCTGTAATTATCAAATATTCAGACACAAAGTTTATTTCAAGTGAAAGAAGTCACCAAGTCGTAAGTTGGTAATGCACATTAGAAAAATATTCAAATGACGGTTGTTCTCGGGATTACCTGGTCTCAATCGGTTGAAACTTACATAAATATTGTCAAGTGAAAGAACCAGAATTAAGTTTATTTATAAGGTGACATTGGATACAGGAACAACAACCTGTTTATACTAGTCACTTACTCAATCTTATTCATATTAAATCCTGAAACTTACAGAATTCATAAAAAAATTAAAAAGAATGGGGTGTTGATTGTCATAAGGAAGAAAAGTCTTGTATTCTTCGACACATCATTGGGACAAGTGTTTTCAACGGATAAGTTGTTTAAATTAGGTATTCAGGAAAGATAAAATGCATTCGTACTTGTGATCACTTCACATATTCGTTTGTAAAAGTCGTCTCCTCATTCTTCAAACCTAATTACTAGTGAAGTAGATAGTAGGGTTGGTGTTTGTGAAATATACGAATCTTACTTGTAGTACTATTCTTCTTTATGAGCTGCACAGGTTTTCAATAAGAAGGTGCGCTGTCCTTCAAAATAATGCAGTTGATATAAAATTCAACTGAGCTGGGAGTATTTTTAATGCATAAATCGATAGCTCATACCTGTGACTAAATATTATAGTAAATTATATCAAGCGGTGTACGAAATACACCCAATCGTAAAGCCGAAGTTAGAGGATTTGAGTTGTAATCTTTTTTGTCTAAGATTGTCAAGTGTACAGTATTTATAGTCATTTTTATTTCATTCCTTTGCTTTCCGAGTGGAATGTAGGGCTTCTAGCTTTAAGCGATGAAGCTTCGGTGGCGTTTGTGTTGTATTTTTCTCGTTTGGGTTTGCTAGTCTCACACTCAAACTTCCCTCTTCTACGGGCCTGTTACCGGCTAGGTGAGGTTTAGGAGAGCATCCGCTGGGAATCGCACCCGGACTACGTGCCTGGCTGGCTAACAATTTACCCCTGAACCACTGACGCACATGCTAATTTCACTTCGGGACATCAGTATGTAAAATACCAAATTAGTATTCAAGTGCTTGTTTGCAGGGATTCAGTTTGATTGTTATAGGATTTCATCATGAGCTGACATCGGTTGGAGAACCACTGAGAAAGGTGGGAGTACTGGACGTCTGTTTCTCCCTAGTTTGAGACTCTTCAGGTGCAAACCATCACTTGAATATTAATCTGATGCTCACTAGCGACTGGCCCTATTCACGTAGGTAGTTACCTGGGTTCTAGCAAGGAATGGTGACCAGTGGGTCACAGCGAATCGGGTATGGAGACAGATATTCACTGATGACATCGACTAGTGGCAGAAGCTGGAATTTATGGGCCATTGGATCGGTTTCCAGTGGCTTAATGGTCTACGAGGTCGCTAGCCTTGTAACCAGATAGTCCTGAGTTGGAACCCCAGTGGGTGCGCATTGATGAGGAGTCTTGGACTATGACGAAACAGCCGTCCAGTACGACCTGGTGGTTTCCGATGGTTCTCTAACCGATATGATGAAATCTTGTAACCAATCAAATTAATAATCAAAAGTGAATCTCATAATAAAACCTGAAAACTATGCATTTACACACGAGTTTCGCAATCAGCAAACTTCCTTGAATATTGTTCCCCGTGCATATTTGACTTTACTATATAATCATACAAAATGTACACTTATAAGAATCTGTAATGCCTGGATATTTAAAGTACATGAATCCAGAAAATGGTGTTTTGAAGACAGAATCATGTATCCCATCAACAAAATGAAAGTAAAATAGAAGAAACGACTATTTTCTGTGCAAAATATTCACCAGAAGAGAGATATGAAAGAAGGTTACCCCAAAAAGAGATCAAACAAATGTGTCCTGATGATTAAAGAGAGAAATTAACCTAAAAAGGAGACAAAGCTTCAAAAGCACTGACAATTAATTCAAACACACCAAACCTAGTTGACTTAACATCATGTAATAAGATGCATTACATTTAATAAGAAATACATTGATGACCATGCTAAAGAAACTATCATTACCAAGCAGAGAGAGAGAGAAATTCATTATTAGGAAAACGTCATACAAGATTTAGCCAATGAAAAAGTAAATTCACTGGAAAAAGAACTTATACATTACTTAAAAGGAACCTGAAGAATTCATAGTGCCTATCTTATAATACTATTTCCTTTAGTTAGATTCTTGTTTTCTCTTCAACAAACATATGATGAGCACATCACATGTGTGTAAGTGTAGATATTGGGCGCTGTGGTAGAATGTAATTGCATATTAGGTAAGTTTATTTTAATTATCACACAGTGATGCAGTATTAGCAACTGGATTACGTTTCGAGCATAAACTATTGCCACTCATACTATGGTGGTGTGATACAGACAATGTGTTCTCATGGAATATTATTTTCACATATTCCCACAGTTCAATAATTCATTGGCAAAAGAATACGATATAACTATTTGAACATTCTAATCCATGTCGTTTGATGTAAACCGAAATCACACGCTCAGTGATTGGTTAAAGAATATAAACTGTACATATATGAACAGCGGTTTGATCAGTGAAAATATACTTTGGCTTACGTGTCTCGCCTTCTGTTGTTACAATATTATTACTATTATTGTTTTCTTTAATTCCTAGAGGAACACAGGGCTACAGCCGAACGTATCCAGTGCATTCGGTTCTCTGCCAATGTTTTCACCTGGCTCCACGTTTGCCCACTTGATTTCATCTCCTCTTCACATCACTTCCTCCACTCCATGTCACCACACCCTCGCACTGACGACCAACTCAGCGCTTCCCATTCAGTCGGGTTCCACTCGAGCGATGGCTTGTTGTGTGATTTCACTGTTGCTGATCTTTACTGACCATATTGCCACTCATAATCATATCAATGCAATGACTGGGCATTTTTATAAGTTGTTTAACTTAGCAGGGTCAATCATTCTAGGTTTAGCTAAATTTTTATGTTCCAATAATCTAGTTGACCCCAGTCTACTAGTTTAACCTATATAACTGATCTCACTCACAGTCATTAAATGTTATTTGATAAATTATGTTATTTTTCTGAACTGAAACTTTTGGGTCCTTAAGTCGGTAAAGTTTATCTCTGAGAGAGTTGGTTGGTTTAAATGCCACCCTAATTCCAGTGTCATTCAGAATCCTACATAAGGCCTCCAACGTCCCCTCTTTAAACGGCAGTACTACAGAGGCTTTGAATTCTTTATCATTTTCGTCATTTTTATTGCTTATCTTATTTTTCCTATGGTTCTCTGAACATTTTTAATAAATTCTGGTGGGTAGTTATTCACTAGTAATGCTTTCCTTTATTTGTTTGACTTCATTATTTAAATCTGGTTTACTAGTTAGGCTCTTGGCTCAATCATACAGACATTTAATTAAACCTATCTTCGCAGATTCTAGATGGGATAAAATAAACTCTAAGTACTTATTAGAGTGTGTCGGTTTCCTATAAATGCTAGTATACAACCCACCATTTTCTTTTTCGTTTTATTCTACTGTCTAGAATGGCCAACTCACCCTGTTCGTTTTCTAACTCAGAAGTGAATTGGATTCACTCTACTAGCGGGTTTATATTTTTGGAGAAATGAGGGATACATTCAAATTTCAACACAGAGCATGTGTCGTCCACATATATTCATCATAATCTAGAAAGCAGGATTAAACGTTCTAAGAGCATTATGCTACCAACTATCCATAAATATGTCTCCTACTGCTGGGGATATAGGTGATCCAATTTCCCCCTCCCCTCCATCACATTCAGTAGAAAATAAACCACACTGACCAATCTGTTCCCAGCCTATTATACTTTACAGTGTCTATAACAGATTTATCAAGTGACTTAATTTCATTTGAACAGGGTTAATTTAGAATTAAAAGGATGTCTTAAAACTTTCATTACAGGTCATTGAATAATGTAAGCTCTCAATTGTCATGCAAATGAATTTTTCTGACCGAACATTAAGTTTTGCCAAGCATAAACATTAAAAATCACCACTGTTCTTAGCATCCTATGGATCTTTTCCAAAAATCAAAAAGTATCTATTTCATTCAGGCATTCGATTACCTATTAGAAGAAAATGTGGGAGTGATAATAGTTCGGTATCTAGCATTCTTTACACTGCACTCATCTGTCTTCATATATCTTCTAAAATAAACATTTCAGAGGCAAGTATACTATCACACTATGGCTGACTTAAACTTCAGTTTGATACTAATTAGCAACAATTTTCTTTCTTATTAAAAAACTGAACTAATTTAATGATTATCTCCACTTCTAGTAGTATTACTGCCGTTATGCTTATTATTTTGGATTTCAAATCAAGTTAACTTTGACTTCATTTTTATACCTTAATAATAGTCAAAAAATCTGTTGATACGGCAACAGTTTCCTTTCTGTCTGCTAAACACCAAATAAAAATACTGCAAGGTTTAAATACATAAGTCACACCAGTTTATTGGGATCAGTTATGCAATCAGAACATTTGAACTTAGCAAGACCTAGAAAGATAGACCTTAGTGAGATAAATAATCTTGGGGAAAAACGGCCAGGCCTATGCATACACATGCATACAATCACGGTATGACGCAACAGGGTTAAGGAATTCGAAAATGATATAATTAGATAAGAAAGTAGACTAATGACCGGAACGTTTTTCATTGAATCAACACTTAATATATGCTAAATAAATGAACCAATAACAACCCTTGATGTATAGAAAATTGTATCTAAAAAGTATGTGAAAGTAGAACTATGTGGAACAAGTTGGTTACTTATCAGAATGCCCAAACATAACAACTTTGGTTATCAGAGTAATCTAGAAAGGTCGGGTCGTCCTATTTTCGGAATCATCAACTTGACTCCAAAGAAGGGATCGTTTCACTACCGAGACTCGAACCTAGCACCCACTCTTTCAAGCACCAAGCAATACAAGATTAACCTCAAGATGTCGTTGAACTTTCCACATTATGAACATATACGTCAACAGACGCCGAGCATTTCGGTCGAGCAAAATCATTCAACGGATAACTCAGGATCATAATTTGCTTTTGAAAAGTTACCAAGTTAATAATACTGCATTACTGCATTATGTAATATCAAATAAACTTATCTAACATGGAGTTAAGCCTTTTGAATTTTTCGGTGAATATTTAGATCACGTCACTTTATTCAGTCGCTATCTCCTAATTTTAAAGATTCATCAGTGTGTTTGATTCTGCATTGCGCTTCTGGGTTTGCGAACCATTTTTGGAAGGTTTTCATAAAGAGAATAGGATGACGAAAATTATACATAGATGTCAATGAAACAAAACAGTTAGTGGTCCTTCAAGGGAACTCTTCCTTGGAAAAATTTCACTATGGCGTGAAGACGTTTTCCACCTTTAATCGTTACTAACAGAAAAATCAGTGAACAGGGTGTTTCAAAAATGGCGCCAAAGTATTCTGAGTGTAATTTATCTTGAGACGGAAACAACATTTTTAGAGTGATAGACAGTCAGTCATCAAAGTATCTGATTGCATCTTAAGGGTTCGATTTAGCAAGTTTTGACTTCCGCAGGTCTGACTGATTTCAAGTTAGATCACGAACTAACATGAGTGAGAGAACCATTGGGAAGCAGGGACTACTGTGTAGCCCATCCATCCTACTTCGGAATCCTTCAGCAGCGCACACCGATGAATATGCTAAGAACGAACCCACGACCTCCAAGTGACGAGATGAGCCCCTTGAATTATCGTCAGTGGAATTTGCACTTATTGCATGCATAGTGACGTCAAATAATTTTTAAACCGACTGAAGTGTCTGATACTTGCTTGTGAATTCTACTTAAAAACTGAATTTCTTTCACGTTTCGGAGTATGATATGCTTATTTGGTGGATAATAAGCAAACTAGTATCTTGTCTTCCCCACTTAAGACTTCAACAAATGTCAATACGTAATACAAACTAGAAGTCTAAATTACCCGGTTGAAATTTCTGGTCTTTGTTTGTTGTTGAAGTAATGATTGGTGCTTCATTATTTCACTCATTCGTCTTGTTAGAAGTCGGCTAGATAAACAACACTATTTCACTATGAGCTGTTTCTTTTCTGAGTAATTTTCACAGCAGTGTGCAACAGCAGAACTCGACAGTTTCGTCTGTTGCCTTCAGCTATTAAACGTGTAAATCAAAACAGTATTAATAACCTTTCACTCTTATGCACCTAGAAACCTAAAACCAAACTGGTATTCTACTATGGTCAGGATAATGAGTGTTCAGTACGTCTTGTAAGCCGTAGGAATTTCATACAAACGTGTATTTATAAAAATGAATCGACATTCAGATACTTCGCATAGAAGCCTATAGGTTTACTGCATTCTATTTTACAATATGCCCTCTTAAACTTCACTGCAATGAAAAGTGTTATTCAGCCGTTGTCTTTGTGACCAAAACTATTTTGCTAGGTGCTAGTTGTTTTTGATATAACGTACAGTATACTAGATATTTTCTGCCTACAGTGAAAAAAAAAACGATGGGGGGAAAATAAAGCAGACTGGAATTCTAATATTTAGGTGTATACTTCAGTTTATTAGAAATTTGCTTTGAAATTAAAAAAAAATAGTCAGGACAATGTTATTTACAGTTAGATTTCCCCAGAATTTACTCTTAAATACTCTAGTGTTCATATGAATAATAAATATAGACTGCTTATGGTGATTTGTCAATAAGATGATAAGACGAATGAGAATCGTATATTATTATTACTATTTCTTTGAGTTTTGAGTGAAACACGGGACTTCGGCAGCACATCTCCATTTCAATTTGTTTGCTGATGTCTTTTTTAGCCGGTCACAAGATTGGCTATAAGCTTTCATTTCCTACTCACACAGTCTCTCCTCCATGTCCTCCCCTGGAACATGACCAACTCATCGCTTCGCATTCGGCTTCCATCTTAAGGTCTGACTCGTGGTTTTACTGAATGGTCTTCTCAGAGGTCGTTCAGTTCCTCCTACATATTTGTCTGGCAATATTGGTCAATGAAAAAATCTGTAATAACAGGAATACTGAAAACGGACTGTACGTGAACGAATTGTTTTACCCGGTAGTAGATCAAAGCTTAGAAAACAAAGAATAGGATTACCTAATTTCAAAGTACAATGTTAGCAGCTAAACTGATGTGCAATGAATGTGTAAAACTTACTTAAAGTGTTTAAATGACCGTTTGAATTCCAATGGCTTCAGCTCTGTTCAGTACATGATTATAAAGTCAATCGAAAAAAATTTGATGGTATGACTTAAGTCACCATAAATACTTTCACTTTGATCATCAAGAAATCAAACATGTAAAACTAAGTGGAGCTTTCAACAGACCTAATTTGTCCTTATATCCTACTTCACGTAAGATATTCTGTGATAGGTTAACTAAGCTGTTTAATTTGGCGCCCAATATTACTGTCTCCAAGGTGGCTGAATAGTTATGTACGGATGTCGCGGAAGCAGCAAATTTATTCTTTATGCCAGTAACTAACAGCTGTCAAAGATTTCACTATAGAAATGATCCTCATTTAGATATTTAGAAAGTTAAAGGATTGGCTGTGTTCCCGTATTTCTGATCATCATCCTGCATGGTTAAGCAAGGGATAAATAAGAACTATTCTTAGCTCTGTTTTAGTACACCCTGTAGACCCTAAGCTTAAAGTTGATGTTAGGATAGCATTTAAAGTTACCACGGAAGCAAACGTATATTTTCCATTGATCAAACCGCTATCTCTACATATACAGTGGTTAGGACTCTCGCCGACCATGCACATGGCTCGGGGTTTAATCCCCTGCCGACACACACCTGATATCTATGGTTGGCCTGCAAAATTTGGGCTACCGATATCCCATGCTGAAAATTCCATACCTGTACCGAAAAATACGGTGTGGAATCAAGCTGTAATCAAAAAATCAAAAAAATCAATCACTGAGCGTGTGATTTTGGTTTACATTAAACGATGTGAAATCGAATGTTCAAATACATGTAGTATCCTTTTTCAAATCACCAAATATACACATTCGATCATAGGGAATAAAAAAAGACAGTTGCAGCGAAGAAAATTTTCTTTTCGACGAAGTCATCAGCTAAGCTGTACATTCGTGTATTTATAACAAATGGGTGGGAAAGTTCCAGAATAATTTCCAGTCGAGCGTCAAATTTTAGAAAAATTGAGAATTAAAATGCCATAATAAACAAGGGGGATGGGTAAAAGTAAAGTCATAATTACTGAGAAGATTGACATATCGTGCATTTAGGGGTTAGAAATGTAGAAAAAACAAAAATAGACAGGATGTTTGGATAAAAATCTAGTGGGATTATAACTAATGTGCTACTTTGTTTGAGTTTCATTCGTCCCCTCTGATTATTACGGCATTTTAATTCCTAATTGTAATTTTATTAATTTGACCCTTGACCGGAAACTATTCTGAAACTTTCTCACCGTCTTATTATAATTATATGAATGTACAGCCTAGTTGATGAATTCGCCGAGAAGAAAAATTTCTTTGCGGCAACTTTCTTTTTATTATTCCCCACGTAGTATTCTGTTGCTAATGCAGTACTGAACTGTGAGAATAGTATTCCGTTGGAACACATTGTCTCTATAACACCATCACAATAGGAATCCACCTGGAAAACACAAACCTATGTGTTCAGAAGAATTTTGTACATACACTTTCCTTACCTTGGCCATCGTTACTCGAATGTATAAACCGGACTACTTAACCCACCCCCTGAACCTTTCAAAAATTATAATTGTCCAAATTATTTTTCAGACTACTTCACCTTTAATCACGTGTTATCATTGTCTATATCAATTTATTTTTCTTTAATATTCTGTTACACAACCAACTTGAGCACTCACTTATTCCTTAATTACTCTCCATTATTCCAAAATTATGCATTATGCAATCCACTTGTTGTAACCACTTATAATGGTCTACAAGCTCGCCTTGTAACCAGGAGGTCCTGGTTTCGAACCTCAGTGATGGGTTCATACTGCTGTAGAGTCCTAAACTAGGACGAAGGAGGCAAATGCCCAGTACTCTTTGGTGTTTTTCCAGTGGTTCTCTAACTGATGTCAGCTCATGATAAAATCCTCCAACCAAGTAACCATTTTATGTATTAATTTCCTCCGTTAATTCTCACTCCAATGACATGGTGATACTGACTAGAAATGCTTCTATATATATGTTTCAGAGTACAGCCAGAGATGAGGATCTAACTGAAAAGCAAATATTCCTTCGCTAACTCCTTTTGCTTTGTAAGCAAAGATTCACTAATTGAAGTAAATACTTGAATGTTGGCTTCTCCTTTCTGCTCTAACAAGCTTGTAAGGAGTGCATCTCTATTAATGAAAAAATAATCCACAAAGGTAATTTTTTTCCCGTTTATTATACACCAGAGTATCATTAACAGATTTATCAAGTAACTCAATTATATATGTATGAATTTAATTTGGAATTGAAAACCTACCTTAAAATATTATAGGTCACTGAATAATTAAGCTGTCAATTAACATGCAAATGCATTTTTACTGATGAACATGAAATTTTGTCAGGTGTGTAAATTTAATTATTTTTTTCTTCTCGCCCAATGATAAAATTATACATTATTTCAACTATGTATTCATTATGGTGTGAATAGAGTTTTGAGCATATCTATCTGTCTATGATTTCTCTCTCATCAAACATCAAGCTTTCAAAAATTCAAATAGAGACAACTTTCCTAAGTTCAAAGTTTTCCACTAAATCATCAAATATTCAAACCAAGGTTCATTTCAAAAACCTGATCAATCAAAATTATGGCTTACAACAACAATTCATATCAGAAGTCCTTGACATCTGTCACAAGTTTATAAATGTCAAACAAAACAGCCAGTCTGTATTAACCAAGAAAAACATTATAAAGGGCCGAAAGAGTTGATTAACAATAAAGAGTTTATGTTGATCCGTCCTTATTTATAAGGAGTTGTACTCATAAATCGCGAGGGCTAAGTCAGTAAAGTGTTAATCATCCTATCCGACGAATGCAAATTTATGAAACCGATCAGTGAAAAGGATATGACTGATCGAGCCGAACAAAAGTTGACTGACATCTTCCAAAAACCGAAGACTGAATCACTAACTAACTTTGAAACGACCGCCTGGTTTAAATAGACCCCAACAGTGTGGAGTTCCGGAAGTACAGAAGAAAGGCATGCCTCTTCTACTTATTCTTAATGTAACGAATTCAGCTTGTCATCGCATCACCTAATGGTTAGTAAGCTTATTGGAAACAACCAGAAGATAATGTTCCTACCTTTACTTTGAGATCCTTTCTGACTTTGTTAATTCCATTGAAAACGTCAGCATTTCTAATCAGATCATGTTTCACTAGATTTGGTCTTATTATTTACGAACGTCCCAATAATCAAAACATCATGCTACACATGTGACCATAACGATTCAAAGGGATTAAACATTGGAATACCTACCCACTATTCAAAGGAACTCCTGTTGAAATGCACTCTAAATGTCCAAATCTATATCAGCAATGAAATATTTAGCCAAAAGAATGGTATATTTATGGGTTAACCACAAGTCCCGTTGCTTTCAGATTTCTTCACTTCGAAACTCGAAAACACATACTTAGATAAAATGATTTTACAGTAGATATGCGGATGATACTTGTATTATCTCCGATAATAAAGAGAATTCGGAAGAAATTCTAGATTTTTCAACAGCTGCCACCTTACAGTCCGGTTCACAATAAGAAGGAGTTCTATTCAAAAACAGGTTTTTTTTGGGTATTTAACTCACAAAACGTAAACAGAATGGAGCACTGAAAATATCCATCCATAGAAAGCCAACAAGGAAAGTACTGCTCAAAAACACCCAGAGTTGGATGCCTTTATATTCCGAAACCCAGTCCTGTCATAGAGCTACAGAATCCTGCACATTTGAAGCTTTGACACTATGGAAGAGAAACTGAACACTCTAAAAGGGTGTCTCTTTCAAAATGGATACCACGAAAACGCCATCACTAAGTTTACGGAACTTACGTCAATAAGACCGCACACACTTTCTGCTCCGTAATCTTTCTTTTTTGAATCTAAATTCGGTGTAGACTCATTGGCAGAAAAACTAAGAAACTGTCTATCCCTTTCATTGAAGAAAACTTTTGCAGCTGAACTTCTACTGAATTTCTAATATCCAGTAATTCGCATGAACGTAAAGTATAAGCTAGGGCTTCTGGTCTCATCAACGTGTATCTATCAATTCACCTGCTCATGTGAAGCTATGTATGTCGACCGTACTCAGCGTTTTCTATTCAAACGTATCGTCGAACACTTATCGTTATGGTTTTAAAAGAGAGTGATAAAATACAAACACGCAGCCCTATTTTAGAATACCTGGTCGACTCTGAACACCAGGCCAACCGCCGAAACAAATCCAAAGTAATCTAAATGGTTCGCAGGAGTCTTGCTAATGCAGTACGAATCAAACTTCCTTATACCACAGAAGCGAAGAGAATTCACTTGTTAAATCCTGAAATCTGCATACAGAGTAAGTTTGTTCACATCTATGGAAACATTTTTTCTGTTGCTAAGACAATTTACTATATTCATAGGCGATTATGCAGCTTGAGAGTGATATCACTGAAAAAAGTAACTCTTCGCTGAGCGCCTTTTCTTCTGTGTGAAAAATTAGTTGACTGAGGTGTCAACTTTAAATTAAACTTCCTTTATAAAGCAACATTACTGCTTACACCCTAATAAGTGGGTACATAAATGCATTTAAACCTCATTTTTTTGTAGACATACTACTCATATTTCTGAAATACTTATATTATTATTGTTCCCTTGGGTTCCTAGTGGAACATAGGGCTTCAAATGCACGCCTCCACTTGCTTCTGTCTTGTGCTGTACTTTTCACTTGCGTCCATGTTATTCCATACTGTTTCATCTCCTCCTCACACGATCTCCTCCATGTCACCCTTGGACGTCCCACTCGCCGCTTCCCTTTCGGGTTCCACTCGAGCGTCGGCCTGACGCGCGATGTCACTCAACGGCCTCCTCAGCGAGTGTCCAATCCATCTCCACTTCCTCCTGCATATTTGTTGGGCGATTGGTTCCTGTTTCGTTTGTTCCCATAGCTTCTTGTTTGTGATTCTTTCTGGCCATCTAATCGTCAGTATGGAGCGAAGACAGTTGTTGATAAAGGTCTGCAACCTGTTGAAAATATTCTTGGTGACCCGCCAAGTTTCTGATCCGTAAAGCAAAATTGACTTCACGTTTGTATTGAAAATCCGAATTTTGTTGTTGATGCTGAGTTGAGTGACGAAGATTTCCAGATTGGTTTCAGGTTGATGAATGTGTTTCTCGCCTTCCCGATTCTCGATTTGACATACTCGTCCGTTCCACCTGCCTGTATTTGAGACAATGCTCCCTAGATAAGTGAGTGAATGAAGTAACCTCTTTCAAATCACTCCCGTTGATGGTGATTGGCATTGGATGTTGCTGCTGCTGTTGGTTGGTTATTTTCATGACCTCCGTCTTGTCTATGTTCACCTGCAGTCCTGTCTTCTCCAGCTGCTTCTTCGACCAGTTTGTCGGTTTTTGCTTGTAAGTCTTCGATTTTGTGTGACATCAAACATAAATCGTCCACGCGCGAAATCCAGGTCTTCTATGTTCTTCACGTCGGTCCAGGATATCCCTGTCTTCTCGTTTCCCACTGTCTGACGCATAATCCAGTCGACCACAATTAGGAATATCATTGGTGATAATAAGCACCCTTGTCTGACTCCTGTGTTTACTCCAAACGCTTCGCTGAGTTTTCCGTTGTGGATCACTTGACATGTGCCGTTTTCGTACAGTTGTTGAATAAGGTTGATGAATATTTGCGGTACGCCGTAGTACTCGAGTAGTTTCCAAATTACTTCGCGGTCAACGCTGTCGAAGGCCTTCTCAAAGTCTATGAAGTTGAGGTAGAGATTTGATTGCCATTCCATGCTTTGTTCGATGATAATGCGTAGAGTTGCAATTTGGTCAGAACATGATTTGCCTTTCCTGAATCCAGCTTGTTCTGGTCGGAGTTCTGTATCCAGCGCGTCCTTGATTCTCTCCAGGATGATGCGACTCAGAATTTTACTTGGCGTCGACAGGAGCATGATTCCTCGCCAGTTCTTGCAGAATCCCAGGTCGCCCTTCTTTGGTAGTTTCACTAGATAACCTTTCCTCCAGTCAGTAGGCACCTTTCCCTCTTTCCAGATCTTTTGCAATAGTGGAGTCAGCATATCTGCCGTCGTTTCTGGGTCCGCTTTCAGTGCTTCTGGGGGTATTCCATCTGGTCCAGCTGCTTTTCCAGCTTTCAGAAGCTTGATTGCATTCATGACTTCAGTTTTCGTTGGAGGATTGGTGTCAACTTGCAGTTGTGTACGTGCTGTTGTTGGTATTACTGGACGGGTTGTAGGTGGTGGTCGGTTCAAGAGTCCTTTGAAGTGGTCCGCCCATTGTTTAATCTGTCTTTCTTCTTTGGTAATTGGGTTCCCTTGGCTGTCTTTTATAGGTTTCACTTGTGTTGATCTCTTCCCGGATAGAGACTTGGTTATCTGATATAGTGTCCTCAGGTCCCTTTTGCCTGCTGCCTTCTCAGCTTCAGTAGCCAGGTTGTCGTAGAATTGTCTTTTGTCCTTCCTGGCACTCTTCTTCACTTCTTTGTCCAGTGCTGTGTAAGTTGAGTTCAGCGTCTTTTTCTCTTGTCCATCTTTGCATTGAATTAGTTTTTCTTTCACCTTTCTCCTCTCCTCTATTAGTTTCCAAGTGTCTGTTGAGAGCCATTCCTTGTCTTGTTTCTTCTTTCTTCCTAAAACCGTTGAGCACGTTTCGTTGAAAATTACCTTCAGAGAGTTCCAATGGTGTTCCACGGATGATTCCTCAGTGGTGCTACGTAGTGTTTCCTGCTTTGCTCTGACAGTTGCAGTGAAAGTGTCCTTTGTGGTTGTGTCTTTCAGTTTTTGAGTGTTGAACTTGCATTGTGGCCTATCCCCAGGTATCCTCGAGGCTTTCAGCTTCACCTTGAAAGTCCCTTGTACTAGATAGTGGTCTGAACCCACATCTGCTCCTCTCCTCGATCTTGTGTCCAGTAGGCTCCGTCTCCATTTCTTTGAGATTGAAATGAAGTCTATCTGGTTTTGGTGTGTCCATCTGGTGAAATCCATGTTGCCTTGTGTATATCCCTGTGTTTGAACACACTGCCACCAATCACCAAATCATTGAAGGCGCAGAAGTCTGAGAAGAGTTCGCCATTTTCGTTCATTTCACCGAGGGCCTCACGACCCATGGTGAGTTCTCTTCCTGTATTGTCTCCTCCCAGTTTCGCATTCATGTCGCCCATCAGGATTTTGATATCGCTCTTTGGGACGTTGTCCATTACTGTTTGTAGTTGACTGTAGAAATCCTCCTTCTTCTCATGTTCTGAGGCGTTTGTAGGCGCGTAGCATTGAATGATTGTAACCTTTTTTCCTTTTGAGTTGAACCTGGCTGTCATTATCCTGGAGGAGATTGGTTCCCACTGCATGAGAGCTTTAGCCGCTGTTGGTGACATCATGATGGCTACTCCCTCGGTGTGCTCGTGATTGTCCTCTGGGTGACCGGAGTAGATTATTGTCTCTCCAGTTGATAGTTGGCTCCTTCCACATCCGTTCCATCTGCTCTCGCAGATTCCCAACACTTCTATTTTATATCTCCTCATTTCTGCGGCTACCTGAGCAGCCTTCCCAGCTTCGTACATTGTACGAACATTCCACGTCCCCATCCTTATTTTCGCTTTCATCGAAATACTTACAGACACAGATTTATTTGATATAGGGATAAATAGTGAATTCCTTAGTCAAGCTGGAATTTTATACTCGACATCTTTTGTTGTAATGAAACCAAGATAACTTACAGATCTGTTAAATTATACGGATCAGAGACTTGGTGCGTCATAAAGATCATATCAAATAAACTACAGAACTTCATTAACAGTTGTCTTCGCTCAATACCACTCAAGATCAGATGGCCGGCCAGAAAAGATCAGCGACAGAGATCTCTG
>OX235272.1:29858489-29983130 GCA_944472155.2 Trichobilharzia szidati | reverse complement strand
GAATAAGAGCTGGCTTGACAACATAAAAGAGTGGACGGAAATGCCCTTGGATACGCTACAGAAAATAGCATTAAACCGAGAAGAATGGCGAAGACTGATAGCGCGAACTGTCATAGCACCCCCACGACGAAAGCCAAGGGACTGATGATGATACTTTATCAAAATACATATCACGAATACTGAAACCACTTCAATACAATATTCCTTCGAACATCAAAAATATTGAGGAATTTAAAAGGAAAGTAATGGACATAACTATTGAAGAAGACGAAATTATAGCAAGTTTTGATGTGGCTTCCTTATTTACTAGTATTCCTATTTGTGATTCACTCGATATTATGAAATATGAACTTGAAAACAATCAAGAAGTATTAACTGAATCTTTATTATCAATAGAGGAAGTTATAAAATGTTTAAAACTTTGTTTGGAATCTACATATTTTACCTTTAAAGACAAACTATACTGTCAAACAAATGGAGTTGCAATGGGCTCACCAGCATCTCCAATTGTAGCTAACCTTTATATGAAAGCCCTAGAAAAGAAAGCATTGACAAGTTTTAGTTGTCATCCTAGAATATGGTACAGATATGTAGACGACACTTTTATTATCATAAAGAAAGCTGAAAAAGAAAACTTTCTAACAGAAATCAACTTAATCTCAGAATATATTGAGTTTACTAATAAAATAGAATCGGCTGAGGGAACTCTGAACTTTCTGGATTGTCTTGTAAAAAGACAAACTGACGAGAAACTAAAGTTTACCACATACAGAGAGCCCACACATCCCAACAAGTATTTGAATTTTCAATCAGATCATCCAATAGGAATGAAAGCTTCAGTAGCTTTAAATCTTGTTAAGAGAGCTAGAAACATTATAACAGATAATGAGGAAATGGAGAACGAGACATCCAACATAAAACAGGGTTTGATTGGAAATGGTTATCCTGAATAGCTACTTGATAATATTATCAATAGAAAGGAGCATAAGGGAAAACCAAAAATTGAGAAATCCTGGAAATCCACTATAGCCATCCCATACCGAAAGGACACAGCTGAACAACTTCAAAGACTGTTTGCCTCATATAATATTAAAGTCTATGTCAAACCTTCTAATTCTCTAGAGAAGGCGTTGGTGCATGTCAAAGATATAATTCCCAGAATGTCACAAAGTAATTGTGTCTACAAGATAAAGTGTTCCGAATGTGGTGCATGCTATAAAGGGGAGAGCAGTAGACAGATGAAGGTCAGAGTGAATGAACATAGACTATGCACGAAACGTCCACCTAGAAATGAAGTAGAACTAAAAAGTCTAGAAAAAAGATCGGCTATAGCAATGCATGCTATCTATGGACAGCGAACATAAAATCTATTTCGACAAAGTCGAAATTCTTGGAAGAGGATTTCATTCACATAAAGAAAGATTGACTTCTGAAGCCTTGCACATCTTAACCACATCGAATACAGTGAATAGGAAAGATGGGATAGACTTATCACCTATATGGCAAACTATGTGCGTCGGTGGCACAGTGGTTAGGACTCTCGCCGACCATGCACATGGTCCGGGGTTCGATCCCCTGCCGGCGCACACCCGATATCTATGGTCGGCCTGCAAAATTTGGGCTACCGATATCCATGCTGAAAATTCCACACTTGTACTGAAAATACGGTGTGGAATCAAACGGTAATCAAAAATAAAAAAAAGTAATCTTATGAAGCAAGACAGATGAAAAAACCAATAAACACTCTATGAGCCTCCATGACCTTTTAAAACACATAGGATTATTTTCAAGTATTGGTTTGGTAGGGATTTTGTTTAATTGCATGGAGGATTTCATCATGAGCTGACATCAGTTAGAGAACCATTGGAAACCACCAGTGAGTACTGGACAGCTGTTTGTCCTAGTTTGGGACTCTTCATCTGTACGCGCCCACCGGGATTCGAACCCAGGACCTTCTGGTTGCAAGCCGAGCCCGTAGACCATTGAGCCACTGGTCCTTGAATCCTAACTTCTGCCAATTCACGACATAGCGCGACCATTTCGCAATGTCTTCTTAGATGAGTTACTGCCTCATTTTCAACCTTATGTTATCATGTATGAATTCACGTATTTTCCATATGACAAATAACATACATACACACACACTCATACAAAACTAATCTATACAAATTAACTATACAAGAGTGAACACAACAACAACTTGACATTAGTCATTACAAATATATGTGATGACTGCTTACATATTTTCTATTGGTAAAAATGTCCATAGACAAATGACCTTCAAATAAACTGACTTTAATGTACGTTAAATTCTTGACTATATATTTTTATGATTAATAAAAATCCGAATAAATCTGCTGAAGAAGCTGTGGCTTACACATCGAAACGTTCAGAAAAATCTTGTTTTGATTTTCTTAACACGCTGGGATTAATTTAAATAATTTATAATGAATCAATCTGACTCGGCGCTCAAATTATTCCAGGAAGTTCGTAACACCTACGGCCTGGAAACCTATAAAAGGGATAGACAGTTTCTTAGTTTTTCTGCCAATGAGTTTACACCGAATTTAGATTCAAAAAGAAAGATTACGGGAGCGGGAAGTGTGTGTGGTCTTATTGACGTAAGTTCCGTAAACTTAGTGATGAAGTATTCGTGGTATCCATTTTGAAAGAGACTCCCTTTTAGAACGTTCAGTTTCTCTTCCATATTGTCAAAGCTGCAAATTTGGAGAATTCTGTAGCTCTATGACCGGACTGGGTTTCGGAATATAAAGGCACCCAACTCTGGGTGCTTTTGAGCAGTACTTTCCTTGTTAGCTTTCTATAGATGAATATTTTAAGTGCTCCATTCTGTTTACGTTTTGTGAGTTAAATACCCAAAAAGCCTGTTTTTGAATAGAAATCCTTCTTTAATGTGAACCGAACTGTAAGGTGACAGCTGCTGAAAAATCTAGAATGTCTTCCAAATTCTCCCTATTATCGGAGATAATAAAAGTATCATCCGCGTATCTACTGTAAAATCCACAGGTGTCAATCATTTTATTTAAGTATGTGTTTTCGAGTTTCGAAGTGAAGAAATCTGAAAGCAACGGGACTTGTGGTTAACCCATAGCTATAACATTCTTTTGGCTAAATATTTCATTGCTGATATAGGTTTGGACATTTAGAGTGCATCTCAACAGGAGTTCCTTTATATATTGAGTAGGTATTCCAATGTTTAATCCCTTTGAGTCAATGTGGTCACATGTGTAGCATGATGTTTTGATTATTGGGACGTTCATAAATAATAAGAGCAAATCTACTGAAACATGATCTGATTAGAAATGCTGACGTTTCCAATGGAATTAACAAAGTCAGAAAGAATCTCAAGGTAAAGGTAGGAACTTTATCTTCTGATTGGTTCCAGCAGGCTTACTAACCATTAGGCGATGCGATGACAAGTTGAATTCGTTACATTAAGCATAAGTAGAAGAGGCATGCCTTTCTTCTGTACTTTCGGCACTCCAAACTGTTGGGGTATATGTGAACCGGGCGGTCTCAGAGATTTAGACGTTTCAAAGTCAGTTAATGATTCAGTCTTCGGTGTTTGGAAGATTTCAGTCAACTTTTGTTTGGTTCGATCAGTCGTATCCTTTTCACTGATCGGTTTCATAAATTTGGATTTGTCGGATAGGATGATTAACACTTTACTAACTTATCCCTCACGATTTGTGAGTCGGTGGTATAGCGGTTAGGACGCTCGCCGACCATGCACATGGTCCGGGGTTCGATCCCCAGCTGACGCACTCCTTTACCTCGCTAAACCAGAAATAATGCTGGTAAAGAGGAAACACAGCTACAGAAACCTCAAGCCACTAGCTTGAAGCCCTATGTTCCACTGGGAACGTGAAGGAAAAAAAATCCCTCACGATTTATGAGTATAATCCCTTTAAAAGGACGGATCAACATAAACTCTTTATTGTTAATCAACTCCTTCAGCTCTTTATAATGTTTCCTGGTTAATGCAGAATGGCTGTTTTGTTTGACATTTATAAACTTGTGACAGATATCAAGGACTTCTGATATGAATTGTTGTTGTAAGCCATAATTTTGATTGATCAGGTTTTTTGAACTGAACCTTGGTTTGAATATTTGATGATTTAGTGCAAAACTTTGAACCTAGAAAAGTTGCCTCTATTTGAATTTTTCAAAGCTTGATGTTTGATGAGAGAGAGAAATTATAGATAGATATGCTCAAAACTCTATTCACACCATAATGAATACATAGTTGAAATAATGTATAATTTTATCATTGGGCGAGAAGAAAAAAATAATTAAATTTACACACCTGACAAAATTTTATGTTCATCAGCAAAAATGCATTTGCATGTTAATTGACAGCTTAATTATTCAGTGACCTATAATATTTTAAGGTAGGTTTTCAATTCCAAATTAAATTTATACATATAAATGAGTCTGTTAATGATACTCTGGTGTATAATAAAGGGGAAACAAATTACCTTTGTGGATTATTTTTTCAGTAATAGAGATGCACTCATTACAAGTTTGTTAGAGCAGAAAGGAGAAGCTAACATCCAAGTATTTACTTCAATTAGTAAATCTTTGTTTAGAAAGCAAAAAGGAGTTAGCGAAGGAATATTTACTTTACAGTTAGATCCTCATTTCTGGCTGTACTCTTAAACATACATATAGAAGCATTTCTAGTCAGTATCACCATGTCATTGGAGTGAGAATTAACAGAGAAAATTATTACATAAAATGGTTACTTGGATGGAGGATTTTATCATGAGCTGACATCAATTAGAGAACCACTGGAAAACCACCAAGGAGTACTGGACATCTGCCTCCTCGTCCTAATTTGGAACTCTTCAACAGTACGAGCCTACCACTGCGGTTCGAAAGCAGGACGTTCTGGTTACAAGGCGAGCTTGTAGACCATTATAAGTGGTTACAACAAGTGGATTGCATAATGCATAATTTTGGAATAATGGAGAGTAATTAAGCAATCAGTGAGTGCCCAAGTTGATTATGTAATAGAATATTAAAGAAAAATAAAACGATTTAGACGATGATAGCGCGTGATTAAAGGTGAAGTAGTCTGAAAACAATTTGGACAATTATAATTTTTGAAAGGTTCATGGGGAGGGTGAAGAAGTCGGGTTTATGCATTCTTGTAACGACGGCCAAGGTAAAGAAAGTGTATATACAAAAATCTTCTGAACACATAAGTTTGTGTTTTCCAGGTGAATTCTTATCGTGATGGTGTTATAGAGACAATGCGTTCCAACGGAATACTATTCTCACATATTCCCACAGTTCAGTACTGTATTAGCAACAGAATACTTCGTGGGGAATAATAAAAAGAAAGTTGCTGTAAAGAATTTTCTTCTAAAGGAATTCATCAACTAGGCTGTACATTCGTGTATTTATAATAAAAGGGTGAGAAAGTTCTCAGAATAATTTCCGGTCAAGGGTCAAATTAATAAAATTACAATTAGGAATTAAAATACCGTAATAAACAGGGAAGACGGATGAAACTCAAACAGAGTAGCACATTAGTTATAATTCCACTAGATTTTTATCCAAACATCCTGTCTATTTTGTTTTTTCTACATTTCTAACCCCTAATCGCACAATATAATAATAATTTACTTTATTCCAAAAACAGTACTTATAATACAGAATGGAATTCTCAGCATTTGTCACAATATTGCATCTGATTTACTCAAAGTGTATATAAAATTAAAAATTAAAACAAAAATTAATCGAAGGAATTTGTCCACATTTACGACATAATTATTAGATATAATAATAATAAATACTAATAACAGTGAATTTGTTTCAAACGGTATTGTCGATTCAGTTTGGAAACTTTAGCATGTTATGGATAATTGGGTCTAATGTTCTTTTGATATGGTATAGTGAGGTGAAGTACAAAGTTAACAGTCATAATACAGCTTAAAATTATGTCCACACTTATGAAAAATAAAATAAACAAAACGAAAAAATTGAGAGGATTATAAATATAAGAAATACAATAACAATAAAGTATGATGCTTTTAGGTTGAAGGAAATGGTCTATTTAGTGGTGCTAAGAAGGTTAGTTAGTTCATTTCTGACACTATTTTCATCACATAGAGTACGTGCTAAATATGGTATAGTGGAATTTTTATACTTAGACGCACGTGCATAAAGTCTTCTGAAAAGAATTCTTGTTTTACCTGAGGAGACACAAGGTTGGAGCTGCTGGTAGAGTGGGTGCTCAGAGTCTGACAAAATTCCTCTAGCGAATCTGTTGCATGACATCAAATGCCTATCGGTGACAATGCCAACGATATGGCCCAATGGGATACCACTCGTCCTACTGACAGTCTTCAGAGTTCTACGAAGTATGACATAGTCCTTTTTTAGCAACCCAGGAAAGAATAATGGTGAACAGTAAAGAAGAATAGGTAAAATACACGAGTTGACAAACTGTAAGAGGAGTGGTTGGGTTATGCCTGAGTGCCTCAACTTCTTAATGTAAAAAGTCAGACGAAATATTCTTTTAGAAATCGCTAAGACATGAGAAGACCAGGATAGGTCAGAAGAGAGAACTAATCCAAGATACTTAACTTCAGACTGGGTTTCTATATCAGTATCATCAATTTTGCAAGGGTCATAGGAACCAACGGCTTCATTTAACTTTCGTTTACAGTCTGACATTTGGAAGGATTAAGTTTAAGGCCGTTAGACAAAGACTATTTGCTAATTTCTGATAGAAAGTTGTTAATCCTAATACAGTCAAGTTGAGAGTTAACAGACATTGAAATAGTTAGATCATCGACATACTTAACAAAGTTCATTTCATCGGAGTGAGGCAAGTCATGCAAGAAGAAAGAAAACAGAAAAGGAGAAAGGACAGTGCCTTGAGGGACACCAGCCTCAGTAAGCAATGAAGTGGACGACTTTCTCTGACATACAGTGTATTGCTTTCTTTCTGAGAAATAAGAATGGAGCCATTTGACAACCCAACAGTCAGTTTGAGTTTCAGCAAGCTTGTTTAGTAAAATGTCCCTAGGTACTGAGTCGAAAGCAGATGTATAATCTAGAAAGGTGCAGCGAACAAATTTAGCCCCCTTGTCTAAGCTGGAGACAATGTTATGATACAGGACTGCAGCTGCGTCCAAAGTACTTCTACTGTGTTTGTAGGCGAATTGTTTGGGATCGTTAAAGGCTTTAAGTGAAGGTTGAAGATTAAGTAAGAGCAACTTTACCATAGCTTTTAGAAAAGGGGAAGTAATAGCAATGGGTCTGAATTTAAAACATGTCGCAGTAGACGACTTAGGAATAGGTACAATTTTAATGTCAATCTTCTCAGTAATTATGATGCTACTTTTACCCGTCCTCCTGTTTATTATGGCATTTTAATTCTTAATTTTTTTAAATTTGATCCTCGACTGGAAATTATTCTGGAACTTTCCCACCCATTTGTTATAAATACACGAATGTACAGTCTAGTTGATGACTTTGTCGAAAAGAAAATTTTCTTCGCTGCAACTGTCTTTCTTTATTCCCTATGATCAAATGTGTATATTCCGTGATTTGAAAAAGAATACTACATGTGTTGGTTTGTAGGGATTTGATTGGTCACAGGATTTTCATCATGAGCTGACATTAGTTAGAGAACCATTGGAAAACCTGGGAGTACTGGACAGCTGTTTCGTCCTAGTTTGGGACTATTCAGCATGTATTTGAGCCTTCTATTTCATATCGTTTAATATAAACCAAAACCACACGCTCAGTGATTGGTTAAAGAATATAAACTGTATATGTATAAATAGCTGTTTGATCAATGGAAAATATGCGTTTGCTTCCGTGATAACTTTAAGTGCTATCCTAACATCAACTTTATACTTAGGGTCCACAGGGTGTACTAGAACAGAGCTAAGAATAGTTCTTATTTATCCCATGTTCGGAAATACGGGGATACAGCCAATCCTTTAGCTTTCTAAATGTCTAAATGGGGATCTTCTCTATAGTGAAATCTTTGACAGCTGGTAGTTACTGGCATAAAGAATAAACATGCTGCTTCCGTGACATCCGTACATAACTATTCAGCAACCTTGGAGACAGTAATACTGGGCGCCAAATTAAACAGCTTAGTTAACCTATCACAGAATATCTTACGTGAAGTAGGATATAAGGACAAGTTAGGTCTGTTGAAAGCTCCACTTAGTTTTACATGTTTGATTTCTTGATGATCAAAGAGAAAGTATTTATGGTGACTTAAGTCAAAACATCAAATTTTTTTCGATTGATTTTATAATCATGTACTGAACAGAGCTGAAGCCATTGGAATTCAAACGGTCATTTAAACACTTTATGTAAGTTTTACACATTCATCAAACATCAGTTTATCTGCTAACATTGTACTTTAAAATTAGGTAATCATATTCTTTGTTTTCTAAGCTTCGATCTACTACAGGGTATAACACATACAATTCGTTTTCAGTATTCCTGTTATTACAGATTTTTTCATTGATCAATATTGCCGGACAAATATGTAGGAGGAACTGAACGTCCTATGAGAATACCATTCAGTAAAACCACGAGTCAGACCTTAAGATGGAAGCCGAATGCGAAGCGATAAGCTGTTGTTGATCCAGGGGAGGACATGGAGGAGAGACTGCGTGAGGAGCAAAATGGAAGCTCGTAGCCAATCTTGTGGCCGGCTAAAAAAGACATCAGCGAACAAATTGAAATGGAGATGTGCTGCCGAAGCCCCGTGTTTCACTCAAAACTCAAAGAAATAGTAATAATCATATACGATTCTAATTTGTCTTATCATCTTATTGACAAATCACCATAAGCAGTCTATATTTATTATTTATATGGACACTAGAGTATTTAAGAGTAAATTCTAGGGAAATCTAACTGTAAATAACATTGTCCTGACTATTTTTTTTAATTTCAAAGCAAATATCTACTAAACTGAAGTATACACCTAAATATCAGAATTCCAGTCTGCTTTATTTTTCCCCCATCGTTTTTCTCTGTAGGCAGAAAACATCTAGTAAACTGTACGTTATATCGAAAACAAAGAGCACCTAGCAAAACAGTTTTGGTCACAAATGAAGTTTAATGGGGCATATTGTAAAACGGAATGCAGTAAACCTATAGGCTCGTTTGCGCAATATTTGAATGTCGATTCATTTTTTAAGAATACAGGTTTGTAATAAATTTCTACGGCTTACAAGACGTACTGAACACTCATTATCTTAACCGTAGTAGAATACCAGTTTGGTGTTAGGTTTCTAGGTGCATTAGAGTGAAAGGTTATTAATGCTGTTTCTATTTAAACGCTTAATAGCTGAAGGCAACAGACGAAACTGTCGATTTCTGTTGTTGCACACTGCTGTGACAGTTACTCAGAAAAGAAACATCTCTTAGTGAAATATTGTTGTTTCTCTAGCCGACTTCTAACAAGACGAATGAGTGAGATAATGAAGCACCAATCATTATTTCAACAACAAACAAAGACCAGTAATTTCAACCGGGTAACTGAAACTACTAGTTTGTATTACGTATTGACATTCGTTGAAGTCTTAAATGGGGAAGACAAGATACTAGTTTGCTTATTATCCACCAAATAAGCATATCATACTCCGAAACGTGAAGGAAATTCAGTTTTTAAGTAGAATTCACAAGCAAGTATCAAAAACGTCAGCCGGTTTAGAAACTATTTGACGTCACTATGCATGCAATAAGTGCAAATTCCACTGACGATAATTCAAGGGGCTCATCTCGTAACTTGGAGGTCGTGGGTTCGTTCTTAGCACAGTCATAGGTGTAGGATGGATGGGCTACACAGTAGTCCCTGCTTCCCACTGGTTCTCTTACTCATGTTAGTTCGTGATCTAACTTGAAATCAGTCAGACCTGCGGAAGTCAAAACTTGCTAAATCAAACCCTTAAGATGCAATCAGATACTTTGGTGACTGACTGCCTATCACTCTAAAAATGTTGTTTCCGTCTCAAGATAAATTACACTCAGAATACTTTGGCACCATTTTTGAAACACCCTGTTCACTGATTTTTCTATTAGTAACGATTAAAGGTGGAAAACGTCTTCACGTCATATTGAAATTTTTCCAAGGAAGAGTTCCCTTGAAGGACCATTAACCGTTTTGTTTCATTGACATCTATGTATAGTTTTCATCATCCTATTCTCTTTATGAAAACCTTCCAAAAACAGTTTGCAAACCGAGAAGTGTAATGCAGAATCAAACAGACACTTTTGAATCTTTAAAATTAAGAGATAGAGACTAAATAAAGTGATTTCACGTCATTTTTCACGATTTCACGACAAGGCTGCCTACTATCGCCAATGATTTTCCTGATTGCAGTAGATTGGATAATGCGACAAACAGTGGGCAATGAGGAAACAGGCATAGAATGGACTCACACAAAAAACTTGGAGGATCTGGACTTCGCCGGTGATATATGTCTGATTTCCCACAAACTGGAAGATATGCAACAAGTTGGCAGAAGAAGCATAAAAGATAGGACTTCACTTCAAGTAAACATAGGGAAAACAGAGGTGATGAAGATTCCTGGCCAACATCACCAACAGCAACACAACAACAGACAACAATTAGCATAAATGGAAGGAACCTGAAAGAAACAACATCTTCTACCTACCCTACCTAGGAAGCATCGTTCCAACTACAGGCGGTACTGATGAAGATATCAAGGCGAGAATCGTAAAAAGGAAGACAAGCTTTCACTACTCTCATGTCTATGTGGAGGTCAACAGCACTCAGCATCAAAAGTAAGATCCGGATTTTCAACTTAAATGTGAAGTCAGTGTTACTATACGGATCAGAGACTTGGCGTGTCATAAATAGCATTTCAAACAAACTACAGACCTTCATTAACAGTTGTCTTCGCTCAATACTCAAGATCAGATGGCCAGCCAGAAAAGATCAGAAACAGAGATCTCTGGGAGCGAACCAACTCAGCAGGAACCGATTGTGAAACAAATAGGCAGGAAGAAATGGAGATGGATTGGCTGGTCATACTCTGAGGAAACAATCAAGTGACATCACTAGACAAGCCATTGCTCGAGTGGAACCTGGAAGGGAAGCGGCGAGTTGGTCTTCAGTGCAAGGGTGACTTGGAGGAGGTGATGTGAAGAGGAGATGAAAGCGTGTGGGCAGACTTGGAGGCAGGTGAAGACTTTAGCAGAGAACCAAACGCAATGGTGACGCACGGCAGAAGCCCTATGTTCCTGTAGGAATTAAAGGAAACAATTATAAATAATAATAAAGTGACGTGAGCTAAATATTCACCGAAAAATTCAAAAGGTTTAACTCCATGTTAGATAAGGTTATTTGATATTACATAAAGTAATGCAGTATTATTAACTTGATAACTCTTCAAAAGCAAACTATGATCCTGAGATTCCCGTTGAATGATTTACCTCTGTTGACGTATGTGCTCTTAATATGGAAACTTCAATGACATCCTGAGGTTAATGTTGTATTGCTTGGTGCTTGAAAGAGTGGGTGCTGGGTTCGAGTCTCGGTAAGGATACGATCCCTTCTTTGGAGTCAAGTTGATGATTCCGAAAATAGGACGACCCAACCTTTCTAGATTAATCTGGTAACCAAAGTTGTTATGTTTAGGCATTCTGATAACTAACTAACCAACTTGTTCCACATTGTTCTACTTTCACATACTTTTTATATACAATTTTCTATACATCGAGGGTTGGTATTGCATCATTTATTTAGCATATATTGAGTGTTGATTCAATGGAAAACGTTTCGGTCATTAGTCTCCTTTCTTATCTAATTATATCATTTTCGAAATCCTAAACCCTGTTGCGTCATACCGTGATTTTATGCATGTGTATTCATAGGCCTGGCCGTTTTTCCTCCAGATTATTTATCTCACTAAGGTCTATCTTTCTAGGTCTTGCTGAGTTCAAATGTTCTGACTGCGTAACTGATCCCAGTAAACTGGTGTGGCCTTTGTATTTAAACCTTGCAGTATTTATATGGTGTTTAGCAGACAGAAAGGAAACTGTTGCCATATCGACAGATTTTTTGACTATTAATAAGGTATAAAAATAAAGTCAGAGTTTACTTGATTTGAAACCCAAAAGCATAACGGCAGTAATACTACTATAAATGAAGATAATCATTAAATTTGTTCAGTTTTTAATAAGAAAGAAAATTGTTGCTAATTAGTACCAAACTGAAGTTTAAGTCTGCCATAGTGTGATAGTATACTTGCCTTTGAAATGTTTATTTTAGAAGATATATGAAGACAGATGAGTGCAGTGTAAAGAATGCTAGATACCTAACTATTATCACCCCCAAATTTTCTTCTAATAGGTAATCGAATGCCTGAATAAACTAGAAAGTTTTTGTTTTTAAGAAAAGATCCATAGGATATACTAAGAACAGCGGTGATTTTTAATGTTCATGGTTGACAAAACTTAATGTTCGGTCAAGAAAATTCATTTGCATGACAACTGAGAGCTTACATTATTCAATGACCTGTAATAAGAGTTTTAAGACATCTTTTTAATTCTAAATTAACCCTGTTCAAATGAAATTAAGTCACTTGATAAATCTGTTATAGACACTGTAAAGTATAATAGGCTGGAAACAGATTGGCCAGTGTGGCTGATTTTCTACTGAATGTGATGGGGGGAGAGGAGGGAAATTGGATCACCTATATCCCCAATAGTAGGAGACATATCTATGGATAGTTGGGAACCTTATGCTCTTAGAACGTTTAATGCTGCTCCTAGATTATGGTGAAGATATTTAGACGACACATGCTCTGTGTTGAAATTTGAATGTATCCCTCATTTTTCCACAAACATAAACCCACTAGTACACGGAATCCAATTCACTTCGGAGTTAGAAAATGAACAGGGTGAGTTGGCTATTCTAGACTGTAGAATAAAACGAAACAAATATGGTGGGTTGTATACTAGCATTTATAGGAAACTGACACACTCTAATAAGTACTTAGAGTTTATTTCATCCCATCTAGAATCTGCGAAAATAGGTTTAATTAAATGTCTGTATAATTGAGCCAAGAGCCTAACTAGTAAACCAGATTTAGATAATGAAGTCAAACAAATAAAGGAAATATCACTAGTGAATAACTACCCATCAGAATTTATTAAAAAATGTTCAAAGAACCACGGGAAAAATAAGATGAGCAATAAAAATGACGAAAATGATATAGAATTCAAAGCCTTGCAGTACCCCTATACCAACTATAAACATACGCTTTTAATCTAATTTGCATACTTATATTATATGTTTACACAGACCGATTTTATGTGTACTTCGTAAACATTTGTCAATTTTTACTGTTGAACGTTACCTTGATACAATTTTGAAATTTGACTACTGCCATAATACACGATTACACTCTTCACAAGTGCCTTCTGATTTTCCGTTGTGGGTGTCGAGCAGCCACAACGTCTGCGCACATTGATAAACGTGAAGAAGTACTAGGAAATACGTGTAAGCTAATTTAGTCAAATAGAACACGCAACAAATTGGTAAGCCCGACGACAAATTGCTGACTCCGACGACTTTTTGACCTCGACGCGTCGTTACACTTACTGGATTATTAAAAACTCTAATTTCCGCGGATCTATATATTTATTAAACATTTCGAACGCATTATTGTGTTTGCTCATAGCACAACCTGCAGTAATTTGTGGTAAGCACCTGCATTGTATGCTTTTTTATTTTGCCGTATTCTTATTGTGCACAAATTTTGCCATTTTGCTACTCTTAAACCATTTTTTTACGAATTGTAACATGTCTTCCAATACCTCTGATAACTTAGAGCTGGGATCTGTTAGTACTATTTCTCTTACTGTACCAGTTTTTAAGCCCAGAGACCCTCATCTTTGGTTTGCACGACTGGAGCATTATTTGACTAGCAATAAGCTCACGTCACAGACAGCTAAATTTGGCATTCTGATTACAGTACTACCAGACGAAGTCGCCGAGCAGGTACGGCAATACATCGTTCATCCCAGCACAGAAGCACCTTACGACAAGTTGAAGGAAGAGGTACTGCGATGTACTTCGCTTTCTGATAGGCAAGCACTCGATCGCCTGTTAAGCAATGTTGAGCTAGGTGATAAAACCCCATCTCAACTCATGAGGCATATGCAAAGCCTAGTTGCCGGAAGAGAAATCGATAAACGTCTCTTTTACCAAATATGGCTACGACGACTTCCCGCAAACATCCAGCAGGTTCTTGCTTTCGAAGATGACGACATTGACATAGAAAGGCTCACCGAAATCGCGGATCGCATGTACAAGAGGTCAACACCTCAATCTGTCGCTTCCACTAGTAGAATACCAGACACTCACGATAGGATACAGACTCTAGAACACAAAGTTGACACCTTACTGAGTCAGTTAGCAAAACTGACCACACGCACACAACCAAGCCGTTCTAGAAGTTCGTCTCGTCGACGTTTTTCTCGATCCCCTAGCACGTCACAACATCGCGATAATATTTGCTGGTATCACCGTAGTTATGGAAGCAATGCACGACGGTGCCGTTCACCTTGCAACTTTCAGACTAAACCAAAAGATATATCGTCTTGTGTGAAAACTTCTACTGTCGGCAACCTACGATCTAACAGTCGTTTGTTTTACGTAACAGATAAAAATACCGGTACTACATTCTTAGTCGACACAGGAGCAGAGGTGAGTGTTCTCCCTCCGTCTACACAGGAACGTCAGCATCCTGACCCAGCAGTTACGCTCCAAGCTGTTAATCAGTCCAGTATTGTTACATATGGAAGTAAACGAATGACTTTGGATTTTGGTTTGCGGAATACCTACACTTGGTCTTTCATCATTGCAGATGTTCCATCCCCAATCCTCGGTATCGATTTTCTACAGCAACACAAACTGCTAGTTGATCCGATAAGTCCTAAGCTAATAGACTCGCTCAATAAAACGTACATCGCTGGTACGATTAGCCGTGCATCATCGTTGAACTTGATGGTCACACGCACACCAGCATCTCCATATACCAATTTGGTAAATCAGTTTCCTGTCCTTCTACAACCTTCTTTTCGAGGAACAGAACCGAAGCATCACGTGGTTCATCATATTAAAACCACTGGACCGCCAGTTTTTGCACGTCCACGACGCCTTGACCCACATCGACTTAAAATCGCCAAAACAGAGTTCGATAAAATGCTAGAGCTTGGTATTATTCCACCATCCAACAGCTCTTGGTCTTCACCGCTTCACATGGTACCTAAAAGGTCTTCTGGTGAGATACGGCCGTGTGGTGATTATCGAGCTTTAAACAAGCAGACGGTACCTGATCGATACCCAATACCACATATCCACGATTTCGCTAGCAACTTACTAGATGTTAAAGTTTTCTCTAAAATCGATCTTGTCAGAGCGTATCATCATATCCCCATCCACCCGGATGACGTTCCGAAAACTGCCATTACCACACCATTGGGTTTATATGAATTCGTACGCATGCCATTCGGACTCATGAACGCCGCTCAGACATTCCAACGCCTAATTGACCAAGTACTCCGTGGTCTCCCTTTCGTCTACGCATACATCGACGACTTACTAATTGCGAGTGCAGACGAAGCCGAGCATTTGAAACATGTGAAGACTGTGTTGGAAAGACTTCACCAATACGGCATGACTATCAACTTAGACAAGTGCGAATTTGGTAAGACCTCACTGAAATTCCTCGGTCATTTAATCGATAGCCAAGGAATCAGACCAGTTCCTAATGACTTACAAGCTATCAAAGATTATCCATTACCAGATTCTTTTAAGAAATTACGGCGATTTTTGGGTCTCGTTAATTTTTACCGGCGTTTTATACCGAACTGTGCTAAGGCTTTACAACCATTAACCGATTGCTTACGTGGACATAGTCGTTCATTCCATTTGCCCGCAGAAGCTGTTAAAGCATTCGAAAATGTCAAACAATTGTTAAATGACAAGACACTCTTAGTCAGACGCCAAAATGACGCCCCCTGTCTCTCATGACAGACGCTTCAGACGTTGCCATCGGGGCAGTTTTACAACAGCAGGTACACGGCGAATGGCAACCCCTAGCATTCTTTTCGAAACGACTGAATCCTACTCAATGCCGCTATAGCACTTTTGGTAGAGAGTTATTGGCTGTTTATTTAGCAATCAAGCACTTTCGACATATGCTGGAAGGTACAGCTTTTACTGTCTTTACAGACCATAAAGCTCTAACGAAAGCCTTATCAGCAAAACAGGATAACTACTCTCCGCGTGAACTACGACATCTCGAGTTTATATCTCAGTTCACCTCCGATCTGTGACATGTGAAGGGTAAAAACAATGAAGTGGCAGACGCTTTATCACGTGTGCACATTGACAACATTGTATGCCCAGACATCGACTACGAACGTCTCTCAAACTTACAACGAGATGATGCCGAACTAAAGAAGATCATGTCTTCTAAAACAACATCTTTAAAACTAGACGCAATTCCTTTTGGCGCGACAAAAATAATCTACGACACCTCTACGGGTAAATATCGACCTTTCGTTCCAGCAGCTATGAGACATACAGTATTCGAGAAGTTACATGACTTGTCTCATCCCGGTGTCAGCACTACTATCAAACTACTAAAAGAAAGATTTATTTGGCCGAACATTAACAGCGATGTTAAGAAGTGGACACGAAATTGCTTGTCTTGTCAAAGAGTCAAAATCAACCGGCACACCAATGCACCACTTGGTCGCTTTCCTAATCCCGACTCTAGATTTGAACATATACATGTAGACATAGTTGGTCCACTACCTCCTTCCAATGGTTTCAACTACATTCTAACTTGCGTCGATAGATTCACTCGTTGGCCTGTAGCAGTTCCAATAGCCGACGTCTCCGCTGAAACGGTAGCTAAAGCTTTGATCGAAAACTGGATAGCTAACTTTGGTGTCCCATCCATCATCACTACAGACAGAGGTGCTCAGTTTGAAAGCCGACTTTTTAACCAGCTAACTGAATTACTGGGCATTAAACGAATACGAACAACCGCCTACCATCCTAGTTCCAACGGCATGGTTGAACGACTTCATCGACAACTCAAAGCTGCGCTCGCTGCTTCTTTGACTCAAAATGACTGGTCAACCAAACTCCCACTGGTACTACTTGGTATACGAGCTACTCTAAAGAAAGATATTGGCTGCTGTGTTTCCGAACTAGTCTATGGAACAACATTACGATTACCAGGAGAATTTTTCACCCCAGGTAACCAAGTTCCACAAGAAATGACTGGTTATGTGCACCAGCTAAAACAACACATGAACGAGCTCAAGATATCACTTCCACGCCAGCAGCAACGAACGTCATACATCCCGCAACAACTGACAGATTGCACTCAAGTCTTTGTCAGGAGAGAGGGTGTACAACGACCACTTCAACCCGCTTATGATGGCCCATTCAAAGTTCTAAATAGAAACGATAAAGTTATCACGATAGAACGACTGAATAAAGCAGAAGCCATCAGTGTCGACAGAGTCAAACCAGCGTTCATCGACGATTTCGAAGACAACGATAAAGACCAGCTGAACGAAGTGCCAACACCTACATCGACGCAAGCTTCAACGTCGCCAGAGAAGCCTATGAAAACTACACGCTCTGGTAGGAGAGTTCATTGGCCTAAACGTTATGTGCAAATCATCAAAATATAACTTACTACGAATTTTCATTTTTATTATCTTTATTCGTAATTGTCATTTGACTACTCATTTAACTGATTAATATTTTCATACGTAAATCACGTCACTATTATTTTAACATCGATATTTCCTGTATTATTACATTTAATCATATAGCGCTTAATATTCACGTATCCTTGCCGTCTACAGATTACAGATTCCCGGCCGATTTTATCATTCCTTATGTATTCTACCATGATTATCAATCCTATTTTTTCTTTTATTATCGCATTTATTATCGACCTTGTTAACCGCATTAAACTGCTCATTTTTCAGCTTAATAAATCGCCTTCTATGTACTGTCGCTGTTACGTATTACGCCGATGCATGTTTTTGTCGAACACTTAAATGCATTTTTTTATATTTCAGTGTTCTGGTGGGGGAATTATGTAGTACCCCTATACCAACTATAAACATACGCTTTTAATCTAATTTGCATACTTATATTATATGTTTACACAGACCGATTTTATGTGTACTTCGTAAACATTTGTCAATTTACTGTTGAACGTTACCTTGATACAATTTTGAAATTTGACTACTGCCATAATACACGATTACACTCTTCACAAGTGCCTTCTGATTTTCCGTTGTGGGTGTCGAGCAGCCACAACGTCTGCGCACATTGATAAACGTGAAGAAGTACTAGGAAATACGTGTAAGCTAATTTAGTCAAATAGAACACGCAACAGCCTCTGTAGTACTGCCGTTTAAAGAGGGAACGTTGGAGGCCTTATGTAGGATTCTGAATGACACTGGAATTAGGGTGGCATTTAAACCAACCAACTCTCTCAGAGATTAACTTTATCGACTTAAGGACCCAAAAGTTCCAGTTCAGAAAAATAATATAATTTATCAAATAACATTTAATGACTGTGAGTGAGATCAGTTATATGGGTTAAACTAGTAGACTGGGGTCAACTAGATTATTGGAACATAAAAATTTATCTAAACCTAGAATGATTGACCCTGCTAAGTTAAACAACCTATAAAAAAGCCCAGCCATTGCACTGATATGATTATGAGTGGCAATATGGCCAGGAAAGATCAGCAACAGAGGGGAATCTATTGGAGCGAACCAACCCAGCAAGAACCAATTGTGCAACAAATATGCAGGAAGAAATTGAGGTGGATTGGACATACTGTCAGGAAACAAACCATCAAGTGACATCACACAACAGGCCATCGCTCGAGTGGAACCCGACTGAATGGGAAGCGCTGAGTTGGTCGTCAGTGCGAGGGTGTGGTGACATGGAGTGGAGGAGGTGATGTGAAGAGGAGATGAAACCAAGTGGGCAAACGTGGAGCCAGGTGAAAACGTTGACAGAGAACCGAACGCAATGGAGACGTTCGGCTGAAGCCCTGTGTTCCTCTAGGAATTAAAGAAAACAATAATAGTAATAATATTGTAATAACAGAAGGCGAGACACGTAAGCCAAAGTATATTTTCACTGATCAAACCGCTGTTTATACATGTACAGTTTATATTCTTTAACCAATCACTGAACGTGTGATTTCGGTTTACATCAAACGACATGGAGTAGAATGTTCAAATATACATCGTATTCTGTTGCCAATGCATTATTGAACTGTGGGAATATGTGAGAATAATATTCCATGAGAACACATTGTCTGTATCACACCATCATAATATGAATGGCAATAATTTATGCTTGAAACGTCATCCAATTGCTAATACTGCATCACTGTGTGATGATTAAAATAAACTTACTTAATATGCAATTACATTCTACCACAGCGCCCAATATCTACACTTACACATATGTGATGTGCTCATCACATGTTTGTTGAAGAGAAAAGAAGAGTCTAACTAAAAGAAGCAGTATTATAAGATAGACACTATGAATTCTTCCGGTTCCTTTTAAGCAATGTGTAAGTGCTTTTTCCAGTGAATTTACTTTTTCATTGGCTAAATTTTGTATGACGTCTTCCTAATATTGGATTTCTCTCTCTCTCTGCTTGTTAATGATATTTTCTTTAGTATGGTCATCAATGTCGGTGGCACAGTGGTTAGGACTCTCGCCGACCATGCACATGGTCCGGGGTTCGATCCCCTGCCGGCGCACATCCGATATCTATGGTCGGCCTGAAAATTTGGGCTACCGATATCCATGCTGAAAATTCCACACTTCTACTGAAAATACGGTGTGGAATCAAGCTGTAATCAAAAATCAAAGAAAAATAATAAAAAAATATTTCTTATTAAATGTAATGTATCTTATTACATGATGTTAAGTCAACTAGGTTTGGTGTGTTTGAATTAAATGTCAGTGCTTTTGAAGCTTTGTCTATTTATTTAGGTTAATTTCTCTCTTTAATCATCAGGACACATTTGTTTGATCTCTTTTTGGGGTAACCTTCTTTCACATCTCTCTTCTGGTGAATATTTTGCACAGAAAATAGTCCTTTCTTCTATTTCACTTTCATTTTGTTGATGGAATACATGATTCTGTCTTCAAAACACCAGTTTCTGGATTCATGTACTTTAAATGCGCAGGCATTACAGATTCTTATATGGTTATATAGTACAGTCAAATATGCACGGGGATTAATATTCAAGGAAGTTTGCTGATTGGGAAACTCGTGTGTATATGCATAGTTTTCAGGTTTTATTAGGAGATTCAGTTTTGATTACTAATTTGATTGGTTACAAGATTTTATCATGAGCTGATATCAGTTACAGAACCATCGGAAACCACCAGGGAGTACTGGACGGGTGTTTCGTCATAGTTCAGGACTCCTCATCAATACGCACCCGCCGGGGTTCCAACCCAGGACCTTCCGGTTACAAGGCCAGCGACCTCGTAGACCATTAAGCCACTGGAAACCGATCCAATAGCCCATAAATTCCAGCTTCTGCCACTAGCCGATTTCATCAGCGAATATCTGTCTCCATACCCGATTTGCTGTGCCCCACTGGTCACCACTCATTGCTAGAACCCAGGTAAATACCTACGTGAATAAGGCCAGTCGCTAGTGAGCATCAGATTAATATTCAAGTGATGGTTTGCTCCTGAAGAATCCCAAACTAGGAAGAAACAGACGTCCAGTACTCCCATCTTTCTCAGTGGTTCTCCAACCGCTGTCAGTTCATGATGAAATCCTATAACCAATAAAACTGAATCCCTGCAAACCAGCACTTGAATACTAATTTGGTACTTTACATACTGATGTGCAGAAGTGAAATTAGTATGTGCATCAGTGGTTCAGGGGAAATTGCTAACTAGCCAGGCTCGTGGTCCGGGTGCGACCCCCAGCGGGTGCTCTCCTAAATCTCACCTAGCCGGTAGCAGGCCCGGAGAAGAGGGAAGTGTGGGCGTCAGACTAGCAAACCCAAACGAGATAAACACAACACAAACGCTGCCGAGGCATCATCGCTTAAAGCTAGAAGCCCTACATTCCACTCGGAAAGCAAAGGAATGAAATAAAAATGACTATAAATACTGTGCACTTTACAATCATAGGCAAGAAAGATTACAGCTGAAATCCTCTAACTTCAGCTTTACGATTGGGTGTATTTCTTACACCGCTTGATATAATTTACAATAATATTTAGTCACAGTTATGAGCTATCAACTTATCCATTAAAAATACTCCCAGCTCAGTTGGATTTTATATCAACTACATTACTTTGAAGGACAGTGCATCCTCTTATTGAAAACCTGTGCAGTTCATGAAAAAGAACAGCACTACAAGTAAGATTCATATATTTTACAAACACCAACCCTACTATCTCCTTCACTAGTAATTAGGTTTGAAGAATGAGGAGACGACTTTTACAAACGAATATGTGAAGCGATCACAAGTACGAATGCATTTTATCTTTCCTGAATACCTAATTTAAACAACTTATCCGTTGAAAACATTTGTCCCAATGATGTGTCAAAAAATACAAGACTTTTCTTCCTTATGACAATCAACATCCCATTCTAAGTAATATTTTTGATGAATTCTGTAAGTTTCAAGATTTAATATGAATAAGCATGAATAAGTGACTGATATAAACAGGTTGTTGTTCCTGTATCCAATGTCATCTTATAAATAAACTTAATTCTGGTTCTCTCACTTGACAATATACATGTAAGTTTCAACCGATTGACACCAGGTAATCCCGAGAACAACCGTCATTTGAATTTTTTTCCAATCTACATTACTAACTTACGACTTAGTGACCTCTTTTGCTTGAAATAACCTTTGTGTCTTTTTCTGAATGTTTGCAAATTACAGCTGACCAGAAGTAGCACTACAATGTGTACTGAATCAATTTGGTCACAAAATGTGAACTTGATTATTAAAAGCCTATCATCATGAGACATTAATTTTAACTGGTGGTTTGTCGGGATTCGAACGATTTCAAGTTAGACAGTGAAACGCTGCAAGTATTTCGTCAGTCCTCAATGGTTCTCTAAATGATACAGATTCATGATGTGATTTAAGTTGATATCCATTCACTTAAGCTTATTCTCACTCTACAGTTAATTTGATCATTGTTTTTGGCATCATAATTTGTTATAAAAAAACTTTAAAGGCGAAGCGACATGATAATATCTCTTCCTGATTAGCTTTTATACTATGTCAGTCTGTCAGTTAGCTATAAAAAGTCGATTCGTAGCCATAACCGTAGCTCATACCTGGGTAAATTCCATTTTGCATTAAAAAGTACATACTCTTTTTGCAGAGAAAGCCATAACACTTTTGCTTATAGCAACCTGAACGTCCAAACTCGTCCATCTTCTGAACACATAAAGAGTCAGAATAAATATAGAGTTGGTATCTGAATGATTAAAGAGTTTTATTTATCATTAACGTCATAGTAGAATTACAAATGGAGTTATACAAATTAAACAATATCTCTGTAATCAGAAAACTACTTCAAAACGAAAGTTTTCTGAACGTTTCGCCATGTAAGCCACAGCTCCAACCACAGAGATGTACTCTTGTTGGATACTAGTTAGTAATTAATATCACGCGTCTAGTCTAGGGACATGAGTTTCCACAAGATTGCACATACGCCTTGCTGACGAGTTCCAACAAGCATGAAACCCAGCTCTTAGGCTTCCTGCTGATTGCTTCCAACCATCTAACAGTATATCTCTGCGACATCTGATGGACCTCATTTATACTTAATTATTCGTAAGCCTCGAAAAACGTTTCTAATTTAAACAGATATATGCTTGTATTTTTGTTTCATTTCCCGATAATTTACGAGGTTTATGTACTACATATATACATGAATTACTTTCCGGAAATATTTCCTCTGACGAGCTTTAAGCGTTGATATGTCACTTGTTCTCGTAGTCTATTTGAATGGAATAATAAAATACCACTTAGAAAAACCTGGTGGATACTTCAGACACCACAAGGTCCAAGTTAGGTATGTATAAAGTAGGAGGAGAACGCAATAGCAACTATAAGGATTAAATCCAACGCAAATAGTAAGTGGATTCCGCGTTGAGTTATGTAATTCCATGTTTCAGTGTTATTTAGAGTTATCTCGAAGTTTAATATACTTTTTACTGATTCACTTCAACTGATTAAAAATGTCCATTAAAATTTTTCAAAAGAATGTTTACTGAAAAAAGAATATTCCTTTCGAAAACATCATCATCAAGTTCTACAGTTATATATACATAATAGCGAATGAATTAGTGTTATTAACAACATTACTGTTTCAGTGATATGGAATCAATAATAATATCAGTCGATTACAGTTCAGTAGTATCAACACAACAGTACACTGAATGTCATAAAAGTTAGGAAAGACAGTAATACAAATTCATGAATTTATAGTCTCCACTGAAGCCTGACCAGGACAGCGGTAGTGGCTGGACTTGATTCTTTTGCACACAAAGCACTGGTTGTTTCACGCGAATCACGATAGCCTCTGCTGTTTGCAGCATGCGGTACTTCGATGTTTTTGGCAATTTATTTGGTACTCGATAGATGATAGGGAAAGATTATTCAATGCTGGCTTTGTGTCCGGTCGGTTTGGACCAGGTGGTCTAATATCGAACTGTTGATGGTTTCTAAATACATCTTTATTTAGCCATTACAGTAGATGTTCTCGAGAGAGAACGAAAAATCAAGTTCCCTACAGCAGCGGCCCATATAACACGCTCCTCCACAAGCGCAGTTGTATTATTAGATACAATTGGAAGTGGCTAGTCTAGGTACTTCATCTTTCAATCGAGGAATCACCATCGGTCGTGTAGAAAACATGACTTGTAGTTTACCAGCATTGAAAGTTCTTTGAACTGATTTTCTTAACTTCTTCGTAATTATTTCACTAGGTGCGTCACCCTTGAATTTCAGTCGTATATAAGAAGGCTTCTTATTTACAGATGGAGAATAGTCCTTTTCTGCTTTCTTGGTCATGTGTTCCTTGATGAACGTTTCTGGATAGCTATTTTCATTTAGGGTGTCATATAAAATCCTTAGTCCGTCTTCAGGTACATCTTCTGAGCCACGCTCGTAGAAGACGGTTACCGAAATCAACTTATTTTCCATCTCTGTAAATGATATCTCCCTCATCTGGCAGACTCCATGCTTATCTATCAGCTCACCTGCTCTTCTGCAACAAGGTAGATAGGCGATAACTAGAGAATACTTTCTACACGGATACCAGAACACATTCCAGTGTCGCTTCACCAGGGACAAAGAAAGGGTGTACGAAACTCTACTTTAGAACACTTGATAGACATTTGATTGGACACTAGTAACTAGTGTGATGTGTCTAGTTCTTTTTTTGATGCAGACTGAATTCTCTCAGTCAGGTTTGCAATGTGGCCACGATTCTAGGTAGCTCACCATCACGGTGCCCATTGATAGACATGTGTCACACTGCTAACTCTGATCATGATTTCAAGATCATCTATCAAATAAATGATAAACTACCGCATTTTCTTTGTTCTAAACTTCTGAAGTCAATGTAGGTGATGTCCATTCACGAGCTCAAGGCATACTTTTGTGTACAAAAGAAGTGTGTACAGTCCTTATTACTGTCTTTTCAATAAAAGAATAAACATTTGTTTATTTATGTTTCGTTCTCTTAGTGTTACGATTGTTAGTATTATCTGCAATATTATCATTCTCACTATAAACTGTTTCCGGTATTATTTCACTTGCCCCACTTATTATTTTTAAATGAATTATTCTTCACAATGTTAAATTCTATCTTATCAAATTTCATATCATGTTATGAACCCTTTTTGTATGCCTACTAATCCTATGATATTTTAACCCCTTCCATGTTGTATGACGATATTTGCTTCATCACTCAATATGTATCTATGACCATTACTATTATTATTACTCCCTTGGGTTCCAAATAGAACATCGGGCTTCAATAACACAGCTCAACTTTGTTCTGCTTTCTGCTGTCCTCTTCACCTGGGCCCACGATTGCCCATAATCTTGCGTCTTCTACCCACATCTCACAATCTCCTCCATGTGATCCTCGCACCGACAACAGACCCACTCGTCGTTTCACACTCGGATTCCACTCCAGAGATGGCCTGTATTGGGCCCGATGTCATTCAGCGGTCTACTCAGCATGTGCTATATTCACCTACATTTTCTCCTACATATTTGTTGAACGATAGGTTCTTGGTTAGTCTGCTCACCGCCAGAGTTTCTTGTTGCTAATTCTTCCCACCGGCCATTTGATCTTCACTGTGAAGATAACGAAGCCAGCTGTTGATAAAAGTTTGCAGTCGATTGTTGAAAATGCTTTTCATGACACGCCCGCCATATTTCTCACCCATACAGAAGAAATGATTGAGTCAACAATGGTGTCGAAAATCTGAATCTTGTTCTTTATGCTTAATGAAGAAGATTTCCAACCTCGCCTAGATTACTAGGTCACTAGTATTCTAGCCGGTCCCAAGCCCGGATAAAGAGGGAGGGTTGGGGCGTGGTGCTAGCAACTCCACCCCCAAAACTTAACCAAATTGGTACAAAAACTTCAACAAACAAACATATTAAAAATTCACCTATGACCATAACCACAAATATTTTAATCGTATTTAGCATTCTTGTTATTTCACTTCTTCACACACTTGTTTAAATTTCGTTATAGAATATAATTTCTTAAAAACCATATATGCATGTATGATGATTGCTCAGCCTGATAATAAATTCGTTGAAAGTACTTTCTTCACTGAATGTTGTGTTCTTGTTTTAGTTTACTAATCAAAAGTGTAGATACATTAATAAATGACCCTATTTCTAGTGAACAATGGAATCGGAATTCAGATGTTTGCATTTCTATTGCCTCTGTTAGTTGGAGAAGTACTGCGATCTTTAACTAGTCACATAAGTGTAGATCACTCCTGATTTCTAACTTGGCCGTGTTTCCCTCTTTATCACTGGCTGATACCAATATGCATCAATAATGTCCATGAAACAATAACTGTGTACAGCGAACTGGTCTTGCAAAGTAAAGATTAACAGTAAACTAAAGATTACATTCAAATCATCAGAATTATTGTTTAAACTCTTCTGTCACTAGTAAATTGTGGCTATCAACTCGTAAGTATTTTGATATTGGAGTCCTCGTGTAAGTGGAAGTGAAAACAACAAAATATTGAGATTGTATTAAATATGTATTTTACTTATTTAGAAGAAAGTACATCCCATTATGTTTTGTTCTACAGAAACAAGTTAAGTTAACGACCGTATTGCTGAAATGAAATAAACATTGAAATTCTGCAATTTATATTTCCTCAAATTAATATAACCTTTTCTTAATAACTAATTACAACACAAAAAAAATAATTCCACCTCACTTTTCAATGGAAATATCAAATAATCTCTGTTGCATTTAATGTATGATGAATGATTATTACTTCTTAAAAACCCACTGATTGTACTGATTTACTTGATAAGCACAAAGTAACTTATAATCACTGAATACATTGCCTACTTTAGCTTAATTATACAACATGGTTTGGCAACATGTGGTATGTGCATCGGTGGCACAGTGGAAGAATGCTCACTGACCACGCCCCACGTGTTTCGGGGTTCGATCCCCGGCCACAGATGCACCCCTTTCCCTCGCTAAGCCAGTAGTGAGACTGGTAAAGAGGGAAGGTAGGGCATGAGGCTAGCAACCGCATCTTGTAATAACAATCACCACTACTACAGAAACTTCAAGCCTCTAGGTTGAGGCCCTATGTTCTACTGAGAACGTAAAGGAATAAAGAAAAATGAATTTTATGAAGCGCAGTAGTTACCTAAAAGTATTCAAGCCTCAAAAGGATTTTCATTTACACACTTGATTGAGGAGTATGTAAGCACACGAATACGACTCAGTTCCATGGTTTTCTCGTCAAGCGACTTCAGATATTTATCCTCATGTTTCAGATGGATTAGCCTTCACCTGTTTTTCATTTTGCTGATAAACGCTGAGGTATTGTTTGAAAGGTGGTATTAAACTGTGATCTACTGTACTCGAAATGCTTTTATTGTGCACGCAACATAAATTTCTGTTTCGAATGAGGTGAGATGTTTCTACACACAAAGTATTCATGGATTTGTTAAGAGAGTGACCTTGCTACAGTAACTATAATACTTGTTCACTTACTTCAACCTGTGACGAATTCATCCAGTCAAAAGTGTATTAATAATGTCCTTAAATACAACATATTTAAAAATTCAAACTGCTTACTAAAATCATATACACCAGTGGTCTTAAACACATTTAGTGAACAATATTTTGTACTTAAATTAAGCAAGAGTAATCACTAGTGTAATGAGAAAGCAGAATATTAGTTCTACTTGAGTTTTGTCAGTTAAATGTACATATCTCATAACACTTCATTACTACATATAGCGTATAGAATATATATTCTTGGATTTTCAAACACTGTCATGCATGGACAAGCAAAGGATAGATATAGTTTATTTGTATCGGTATTCTGGTATATATTGACGACAACGGACACGGAGGTGACATTAAAAACGTCTTTAGAGTAGTTATAAGTCATGCTGCGACTCGTTTTTAGTTTGCTCACCTAAATAAGCCGAAGTGTTTAGCAAACTTCACACAGTCGCTTTTCTTTCATAAATCGTCTTCATAACTCAGCACACATACATGGTATCTCCTCCTTGGTAATTAGGTTCCCTTGGTTTCTTTACCTGGGTTGATCTCTTCCCGGATAGACACCTTTTCAACTGAGATAATTTCCTGATGTCTGTTTTACCCATGGCTCGCCTATTCTGCTTCACTTTCCAGTGTGTCGTAGAACTGTCTTTTGTCTTTCCGCTAACAAGGACCATATCGGAAAGTAAACATATCTTTGTTCATTTCTTTAATTCAGATAATACTTTTTGATCACCACTGAACCCATGGTCGAATATCGTTTATTTTTTTCAATTTGATATGAGATTTACTGTCCCGTTAGCGCAACGAAAGTTTTCCAGCTCTCTTCGGTAGCTTTTTATCTTCATCTTTGTAACCAACATATGTGACTGATGACAGGAATTTTCTCAGACAACACTATGCATATTCATCTTCTTAGTTTTCTGAAATACACTCCCGAAATTAACTTTTACTCAATAACCTGTCTTTGTTTTCCGAAAAGCTTCTCCTTACTGATGCTGATCAAGATTTGAATATTCCTTGATTACGATTAATCTGTTGTGTTTATCTAGTATTTTAATAAGTTCCTCCAAGATTAATTTGTAAAACCTTAGCTTCCGCTTTTAACTAGCGAAACCCTACAACTGTGATCAAACAAATCATTTTGCCTTTTGTCAGTTCACACATTTATGTAGGTGAAACCGAGATGCCTTGTCAATTTCATCAACACTGAACAGATATCTGTTATTAATTGTGACTGGCTTGAAGCTTTCAACTTCCTTCACCCACTGATTAGTGCTAACAAAAGGATTTTCTATACTTTACAGAAATAAAAGTCTTTGATAGTGGAGGAGCTGTGATAACAGTGATCGAGCTTATCATGAACTTTAGAGGGTGCATATTGAATGCATTTCTGGAAACAAATCAGTAGCATAATTAAATAACTTCTTACCTTCCCCGGTGGTGGAGATTTCTGAAAGTAAAATTTAAGTAGAAACGTAGTAAAGCTTTAAAAATTTCTTTACACACATACAAAATAAAATAAATATCAAATGTATTGTATTTGTTGAATAAGTTTTAAAGTTAAATTAAATGTGACTACTGATTGGTTTTCTCTTCTGCTGTTATGATCTAAAGTGGTGGTCTTTACGGACAGCTCGACTACTATTTTACATGATGCAGTTTTCATCTAGCTATTCGAAATCAGAGTAGCTAGCGAAATTATGAGAATGAATAGAACGTCAGTAAAGTTATTTTCTTTACTCTTACTAAATTGTTTTAAGACCTTAGTGACTCATAATATCAGAATGTTGTTGTTCGGAGATGATCTTTTGAATCTTTTCTTCTTTTCTAACACAGTGCTTTTTATTGCTAATCAATACTGCTAATACTAGAATAAAAGATATGTCAAGAAGTTAAAAACTTTCTCTTATAACATTCATAAGTGTTAAGGGTGAAGAAAATCTGTGAAGATTTATAAAATAATATATTTCATATTAAAAGAATACTTACATCTAATTTTTCATATTCTGCAAGTTCGTGCTGTTGAAATTTTGAATGAATTTTTGAAAAAGACTCATTATTTATATGAAGCGAGAATCAGTGAACTTTTAATTCACGAATAATCCCCAGCTAGACAGACAGTGACGAAAGCAAAACACTTAGCTCAGCGAAGAGTTTCTTTTCAGAAGCAAATTCATTCACTTGGCTGTACAATCGCAATTATATATACTTATTTCTCTATATTTGTGTACATTAGGTTTGTGCGATAAGACATTTCAAAAATGTGATGCATAATCAAATTTTAAGTAGGAGGGGGGCATTGAAGATTAGGAAGAGGGTAGTGGTGGTGCTTTGTCAAAAGACATAGTTATTGATGTTAATCAACGCATAAAAGAAGTAGAATAAGCGTAATGCAGTTATGTAATAAGATGAATAGTTTAATGAGTGAGTTGTGATTAAGATGCACATAGAAACAAAGGAAGATATGGAATGTTATAAGGAGTCAACACGGTTGTAGAAGTCGTTGGAGGATTTTCTTTTATATGCAAACTTTTTTTTCATATTCAGACTTTGCTGAACTACGTGTTTTCTTTTGATTCAGTGAAGTCACACTAGGCCTTACTGTTTACAGCTTTCCTGAATCATTTATTTGTCGACTATATATATATATATATAGTGCGTCGGTGGCACAGCGGTAGAGTGCTCACCGATCACGCACCGTGTGGTTCGGGGTTCGATATCCGACCACAGACGCATTATCAAACCTCTCTAATCCAGTAATAAGACTGGTAAAGAGGGAAGGAAGGGCATGAGGCTATCAACCCCATCCTGTAATAACAATCACCACTACTACAGAAACTTCAAGCCTCTAGGTTGAGGCCCTATGTTCGACTGAGAACGTAAAGGAATAATATATATATATAAACACATCATTAGATTATTTCATCTCATTTTATCCCATGTTCTCATTGATAATGCGTATTCAAAAACTAACTGACTATTGTTCCATCCCATCTTATCCTTGTTCCACAAAACATTTCTGATATGATTCTAATTTGCCTTTACTCGCTATTGTACACATAAAATAATGGATTTATAATTGCAAAGCCTGAAGAATAATTTATTGAAACCACAATTGTTTGCTCTAACTATTTTGTTCTGAATTATTTATTTCCATGAACTAAAATAAGTTGTTAGACAGAAATAAAGTCGTTATTTTCTGTTATTTCTTATTCTCAAATATTTTCATTCTGTTCGGCTTAGGGATTTCTTGGAGATGTGGAATAATTTCAAAGTGAATGTCATCGCGAACCAACATTGGCTAGCGAATCACTGAAAACCAACCAGCTCTGGACAGCTGTTTTGCTCTATTCCCGGAATCCTCAAAGGTGCTCACCCATAAACCTACCAACCATGAAATCCAGGACCTATAGGTTACGAGGCAAGTCCCTAAACCATTCAACCTCACTATTGGAATTCGATGATCTGTGGATTCTAACCCCTATCAGTTGGCGTAATAGAGCATCAGCTAACCGATGCCATTGGTAATTATTATTTGACCAAAATAAACCAACTGTTTTTAATTTATTTCGGTAGAAGAAACTCTGAGTGTCACTGAACTTTGACAACCTGCCACTTGTTTTACTAACTCATCGTGATCTCCTTAATACTAAGCAGTTTAAATCTAGTATAATGCTTAGATAATATTTAGTGCACACTAAAAGCCTTTCATTGTACCAAAATCCCTGATTAACGGCTATTCTAACAATGGTTACCCGTTCATCTGTCTCTTTAAATCTCTAATGTTATCATGCTTTCTTAAAACCATCTCTCTGAAGTTTAATTTGAATCTAAGTACACATAATGATGCATTTTATCACATTTATCCATTTTGAAAATAACAGTTTACTGTTGTATCAGTCTCAACTTACTAATTTACTCATTAGACCTGAACTGTAATGCAAAAGCAAATCACATCAGTTTTACTGCATATAACACTATTTATACTTTTGGTGCATTCATCTAGTCAGTTTAACTTGCACCTAATTTTGTGCCTTACTGAAACTGTGTAATTTTCGTGTTGGCTTCAAGAATTCTATTTCTCGGAGCAGTGAAGAATGTAATTTGTGCCTAATTGTAAGTTAAGGTGTAATTCAGAAGTGTTACCATAATCTGATAGCTTTATTTATCTGTAATTATCGCCTTTCAGATGAACAGATGACTTTTGCCATCAAAGGGAATGTCATTGTTTTGAAAACTACTGCTCAGATTGTCTAGAGTAACTTTAAAAAGTAGACTGGATACTTATATTTACTTCTTGGACAAAATTTAAACAATGTCTGTGTTTCTGTGAAATTCTTTTGCCTTGCGTCCTCATTAACAATTTTTCACCATATCAGTTAATACGAATTTTGTTTTATTTAATACGTGATAAAATTAAGCAAAATTTCATTTTTAAAAAGGAACAACTTTATCAGTGGCAAGGTATAAATTATTGTGTAGTAATTATCTTACCCAACCCCTAAAGACAAACGACTGAAAAATGAATACAAAACAAGAAAATAGATTCAGTAAGTACTCGTCAAATGCCACAAGTTAACCACAGGTAGTGTAGATTATCTTAGAAAAGATAACTGATGAATTGAGCCAACTCCCTGTAAATATCGTGTGCAGTCATTAAGGTCCTTAAATATTCTACAAATAAAGTCTGAAATGGTTCATTCTTCAATTTAACACACGATTATTCAGTTTAAGACTAGCTGAGATCATTTTGAGACAATATTATTCCTTTGGATTCTGAGTTCAAATATAGAGATTCAGCATGAGAATGTAGTTAGTTCATTTTACGTCAGTTTTCAATTTTTCTAATCACGAATTTCTAATCAAATCTAAGGGTTTATTGTATTTGCTTCGTTTTAGTGATAACTACATTATTACTCGGATTTATACGTGAGTAAATACAGATTTGTTTCAAATTAGACATCAGAACATTTCAGACTATATTTTAGGCAAAACATGTGACTTAAATGCACAGAAGTTTACTTTCCATCCAATTTTAAAACTCTGTAATGTCATATTGGCTAATATAATAAAACAGCGATATAAGTAAACATGAGAATAACACTTGGAATGTCATCAGTCTATTTCGGACGTCATATTGAACAAAGAGCATATTTTAAACCTATTTATCAGCATGGGAAATTCGGTCACTTAACCAATGAAAATAAAATTCCTTCAATAATTATGACGTTAAGTGTTATTAGATCAGATCATGAAATATAAGTCCATTTACTAATTGTATCTTCATCTGTTTCATTCCCTTCATACAGTTGATTCCCTTGATTAGTTTGAACCAAGAAAAAACGAATACATTTGCAGGAAATTATCAGCTCGGGTTATTTCGTGGATTCTTATCAACTGTCAAAATGCAAGTTTCAAAATCTTTCTGAACAGACTTTTCGCACAGTGAAGTCTAGTTACCGATAGGAAGTATAAACAGCATAATTCCCAAATGTTGTGAGTAGACAAATTATTCAGTGCTAATAAACTAACTATCTGTAGTATAATTATACAAGGGTGAGTGTGGCAGAGTTCAGGTTTTGCTTAGAAACAAGGACTGATGAAAGACAGAATACGAGAGCTAACAACAGAGTGAATTTATAGACAATATGGTCGAAGGTTCAACAGTGTGGGAGTAAATATTACAAATAAAATTATGATATATGCAAACAATTAGGTAAATTTGGAAACTTAATAGTGAGTTCAAGTCAGTAAGCGAAAATAAGAATAAGTGTTACGCAAACGTAAGAACAAAGTAATTACCGTTACCAGGACAGTTAGAGAGATTCATCACGCTATCTTTCTCTGTGCTATATGCTATAAATAGTTAGCCATGTAGCACTGAATAATTTGTCTACTCACATCATTTGGGAATTATGCTGCTTATCCTTCCTACCAATAACTCGACTTCGCTGTGGGAAAAGTATTTTCAGCAAGATTTTGTAACTTATAATTTGATCTTGTTAAGGATGTTGGCAGTTGAAAAGAATCCCCGAAGTGAACTGAGCTTCCCTTATCCTGCATATATGTTCCTCCTTCATTTCTTTCATTTCCGTTTTAAAACTACTTCAGAGTCAATGATTCGTTTTATATGACATGAATATACAGATTTTTAACTGTGAATTACAGAAGAAGATATCAGTCATTATGCGTTGGTAGTTCAGCGATCTAAAGCTCGCTAACCCCGTCCCACATCTTCCGGGTTCCATAACCAGCCCACGCGCAATCAAACCCCGTTTAAGCACTAGTAATTCAGGTAAAGACGGAAGGTTGGGTGTGAGGCTAGTAACCTCATTCCGTAAAATAGATGACACCACTGCGAGTGAAACTTTGACTCTCAAAGCTTCAAGCCCTATGTTCGACTTAGAAGGCAAAGGACCAAAATATTTCTTAAAATAATATCAATCATTACAAATTTTCTTTCATGTTATTTTATGCATAATTTTCTTTAATAATACAGTCACTCACTTCGCTGTTTTGCTCCTTAAAAATAAGAATAAAACAAACATATTTATGGAGTATCTACATATACACATATCTTATAAGCGAAAATTTTAAACGCATTAAATCGAAACACTTCTTTTCAAACAATGAACTCTATCAATCTATCGAAAAACTGAGGTGAAACAAAACATTAAAAAAAATAATCTTCAATTTTTTTATTCACATTTAGTAAGACACTTGTGTACTCAGATAACCTCGAAATTTTTCTATGAGTATGTTAAAGGGAAGACTTCAATTCACATGGCGTTTAATTTAGTTTCCGAATTTTAATAGTTTCAGTATATACTCTAAGAAGTATAGGAGAAAATTCATATTTGTATTTTCTATAATTGGTTTGTGAGGATTAGTTTTGTTTTCATGAGTTGATCACGGATTAAGATCAGTTAGAGAACCATTGAGAACCAGGGAGTACTGGACAGCTAGCTGTTTTATCCTAGTTTGGGAATCATAGGCAGCACGCACCCACTGCCAGGGTTCGAACCCGCGACTTACCGGTTACAAGGCAAGCTCGTATATTATTCAGCCACTGGTGCGTACTGCCGAAGATTCCCAAACTAGAATGAAATCGCCAGCTGTCCAGGACTCCCTGGTTTTCAGTGGTTCTCTAACTCATATTTATATAAATAAGTCATTTATTAACTTGTGCAAAATACGCAAGGCACTTTTGCGTTTCAGTTAGATAAGTGAAGACAAGTGAGAAGGAGCTGACGAAATTTCAGAAGCAGTTTCCTTCAAATATCTGGATACTTCATTTTTATAAACTTTGTTTGTGTTTATTTATTTGAGATAACTAAGGGAGATTTTCCACTTCATGAATTTTCTTTTCAATGCTGAAGTCTGTGTTGAAGATGGTGTCTAGAAGGATAATAAAAACTTCTCAGAAAAACCATGACGACAAGATTATCTGTTGGAGATTTGGATGCGCTCTCATTCACAAATCATACTCAATATAAATTTGATAAAGCTACCCAATAATTTGATCATAAATGGAGTTACTTACTCTCCATCATCTACAGAATGAATATCAGAAATCAGTTATAATTTTTACAGTTATTTGACATGAGAAAATTTCTTTAGGTAAAGCTTAACAGTCATTTTCACATGGCTTTTCTCATTATATATATTCAAGTTACAGGTGGTATACTTAAGTTAAGCGTTACATCTGTTACTGAAGTCGAATGAATCAACCACTTCTTCCTAATATTAAAGTAATTTAGAGTTTAAATGACTTGTTGGGTGGGCATGCATTTTAATTATTAGACAAAATTCAATCCCTCTAAACATTAAACACCCTACACTTCTTAGTCAGATGGTAACTTTTATTGAAGTAATGGAGTAATCTACAAAATATCAGATAATAATGAGATTAACCAGGATAAACTTGTTTTGGTTGACTACTGTCAGTCTAATGAATGAGGACTAAAGTTTGAATGAAAATATGGAAGGTGGCAGGACTTTAAAACCTTCATCTTCAGGTTATTAGCCTGCAACTTTACCAGTTGAGCTACAAGAACGAATTACTAACCAGACGATGGTTTCACTGCAGTCATTATTAGTAGTACCAACCTGTCGATTTATCACTACACCAGCCAGTAAGCTGGTTAACAACTGAGTCCAATTGCTTAGTCGGTAACTCCGAAGCCTAACACAACTCAAATTTTCATTTCACCTTCACTGATCACTCATAAAAATTAATTAACAACTATATCATCCGGAAAAAATATGTATGAATGATAAGCCAGCATCAGAAAACTATGTAACCTTATTCATTAAACATCAGGAAGGTACTTACCCGCTTCTATGTGTTGTACGGAACAAGCTAAGAAGAGAAGTGTAACACACAAAATGATGTTCATGTCGGTGAATGCTGTTATAATACCAGAAGAAGAAACTATTCTCTGTATTTATACACCTTAATTGTTTTGCTGTTTTCCTCACAAATGAATCTTATCATAAAAACGAAGAAGTAAAAGACAAAACAGACTTAAAATCTAAAAACAAAATATTTATCAGAATAAATTTAATGAATTTGAAAGTAAAGTCGCCGTCTTCATATTTTTTATCAGTAAACAGTCAGGTGTATTTGCTGTATGTTATTTGTATTAAAAAAAAACCGATCATGTATAAGTAATAATAAGTATCACATGTGTGGATTGACAACATCATGTAATCTTATGCTTTATTTTGTCACATAATCACTTCAGACTGAGATAAAGTGAACGTTTGTTTACAAAGTACCAGACGTAATAAGACGCCAGTAACTACAGTAAATAAATAATTCAGGAAGCAAATAAGTTAAAATTTTAAGCCTACAAACTTTTAGATTGTTTATAATAGATTTATTTGCATAGAGTCGTATAGCAAGCAACTTGTATGGTCATTTTCATTTAAATTGCAATGAACTCTTTTAACGAATGAACCAAGGGCCCAACAGATAAATTCACACAGAAATGGAGTTCGACGGGATACATGCTTAGGAGGTGGTAATTTAGTGACATCATGAGCCAAACAGACCCATGAGTAGAACCAGGATGGGAAACATTGATTACGGCGTGGATCCAACCATGAAATGGTAGAAATTGTGTGAAGAGTGCTTCAGAAAAAAGAATGAATTAGCGTTACGTCGCTGAAGCTGTATATTCCACTTAGAATACAATGGAATAATAAAAATAATACAATAAGTTTATAAACTGAGATTAAATTCGTCATTTCTAAATTACACAAATTGTGGAGAGAATTCTCCACTGTTTCCACTGGTAATCAAAATATGCAGGTCCCAATTTGCATGTCATAAGTGGCAATTAAGAAACCAGGTGAAACAGCACGAAAACGTGTGATGTGGATTGGTGTAGCCGTATAAGCTTGGAATCAAGCCAACAAAATGGCTCTTCGGTGTTCAGATCACTCTGGCCTGGCTAGCTAGAACTACTAATGGTCATGAGTGGTTTCAACCTGCCTAAATAAATCAGAAGTATATGCCATTGTGTTAAACACACTGGCATTTCGCTGTTAATCAATGAAAGTCCTGCTCTATCTTGAGGAAAAGTAAAAGCAGTTGATATAGAACTATACAGTATCAATCCTAATTTTACTGGGGATATGACATTTTTTGTGTTTGAGGTTTTAGTAGCGATGACATACGAAGATCTGCAGCAATCAGGGTGAGAAACAAGATCCAAATTTGCAACGATATTGCCAATTCACTCAATGTTCACCACGAAAAGTATTTCCGATAGGCTGAAAACTTCCGTCTGCAGGTATATTCTCTTGATATTGAAAATGAGCTGGTAGCTCTTTCACATGATCTTATGAAGGTCATTACATTACGCATTGTAAGCATATCCTCCCTAAACCCATAGCTGAATACGACCCTGTTTGGTTAGTGAAAGGTGAGCATAAAATTATGAAGTCTTCAATTTGTGAACATCTGGAGTCAGATCATTCAGCCACACATCATTTATTCTTCAAAGTTATCTGCACAACCAAATCCAACAATTCGAAAAGCTCACGTTTTCTTCACTTATGTATGGCCGAAGCTCTATCTATACATGGACAGAAACCGAGATTATGCGTCTAAAAACGTTTTGTTAAACCCCTTTCTTTACCTTGGTTGTAATAATGTTCTTTTCTTCCCTTTCCTTCTTTTCTCTCTTCTTTTCAACTTCACATTTTATCCGATTTTACCAATCGAATTCATTCCACTTCACTTCACTTCATCTTCGACTTCTTCATTGTTATCATCATTGTAGTCTTAATGTTTTAGACAACACTTGACCTACCATTTTTAAAATCTTAATACCAATCCACTTATTGAATTATCTTAGGAGTTTTATAATTCATTCACTTCAGTTGTACCCCCTTAATACATCATTTTAATTATCTATGTTCTTAGTATACGCATATTAATTGAGCAGTTTCTAGTGCCACTTAATGCGTTTTTACGTAATGTAAATTTAGCTATTTAGTTTGTAAATGAAAGTGTTGAAAAGAAATATTTCCTCACTGAAAGTAAACTGTTATTTTCCCTATTAATGAATGAGTATATTTCGTGAAGGACAACTCTGACAGCAAACCAGGAAAGACCCTATACAATGGTACTTACTGATGACGTTTCGAGCACAATTTATTGCTCATAATCACATCACGCTGATAAGATGACACATCTCAAATATTAAACGTCCCGAATAGTGCTCATACAAATATAAAGTTTACAATGGAGTGTGAAGACTAGGACAAGTTTCACGTTCTGGACCTTGGCGTCGAACATGATAAAGCTCGTGAAATAATGAGGTACATCTGTAGAAAGGAGGCCTGGAGGCCGATTTAATTGAACTTCAAAAGCTTCTGCCCTATGTTACAAAGTAAGAATGGGTGAGAACACTGTTTGATCGTGTAAGGAAGCTTTGTTCATAAGAGAAAGTCAAGGAAAAACTGCTTTTTATTATAGCTTGATTCCACAACGTATTTTTGGTACAAGTATGGAATTTTCAGCATGTGATATCAGTAGCCCAAATTTTGCAGGCCGATCAATCGATATCAGGTATGCGTCGGCAGGAGATCAAACCCCGAACCATCTGCATGGTTGGTGCCACCGATAAAGAGCGCGAGTGATAATGGTTACCCACAAAAGTTCATCGATAAACATGGATAAAGTAGCCTTGAAAAGGTGAAGCACTGCACAGTAGAGAAAATAGCCATCTTTCTACAGCTTACCTTCAAAGGTGACGATCCTGCTAGTAGAATAAGATGCAGACTGAACGCTGCTCTGAAAAGAACATATCTAGCTGCCAAGATTGTATACGTTTATCAAACGACCTGTTGTTTAAGACAGTCAAAAATGGACAAACCCCCACCTCATGTTGCCTACAACTGCGTCTACCAGTTTACATGTACGTGCCAAAGCACATACACTGGAAGAACAGAAAGAAGAGTTACTGTCCGCACCCCTGAGATCAAAGGGCCCACGAGCATTAAACAGTGCGACTGCACGCCATCTACTAGACACTGGCCACACTGTGGACAACCTGAAGGCGTTCAAAATAATCAACAGACAAGAGAAACCCAACCTGCTTCGTTTGCTGAGGCAATCGCCATCAAACGGCTAAAACCAAATCTATGTAGGCAGAAAGAGACAGGGGTGAATCTCGCACTTCCTTGGTGATGACAAAGCACACAAATTTCACTACGCCATCTTATGTTCTGCTTAGACAATTTGAATTTTTCGTCTAAACATGACTCAAACTATCCCCCTTTTCTGTCTACTTTATAAAAACGTGTTTTTCTGTGGTTACGTGACCCACTAATTTTTATACTGTTTCCAGTTAAACTTTATTTTTACCCACAAAACATTTGTTGAACTCTGTCCTTTTGTTTCGAAGCTTAGTCCCGCAACTCTTCGATAAATAGTTGATCATTTCCACTCCCAATTATTCAACAACTTACATTATTTCTGACCAATGTTACTCTCAGTTCCAATCAATTACTCACTATCATTGTAAAAGAGTATGTTCGGATCTTTAATTTAACTTATAATTTTGGTATTGTTCAGGTTGTAACCAGTTGAGAAGAATCCACGAAATAATAAGGACAAAAATGTGAGCTCAGATTATCCTGGTACATTTGTCGTTCGTTCGTGCTTTATTCAAATTTATTACTGTGTGACTTCATCAAAAATAAATTTTAGCCATAACACGAAAGATCCCGCTGTATTATTTTTATTCGCTTAGGTTCCAAATGGGAAGTAGAGATTCAGCAGCAGATCCACACTTCAGACTGTTCTCTGCAGTCCTCCTTAGGTGGCTGCAGGAGATCTCACTTCCTCCTCACTCAATCTCCTGGAAGTCACCTAAGAACGCCTAACTCGTTGTTTCCCATTCGGCTCCACTTGAATGAACCAAACAAGAACTTATAACTCAACAAAGGAAGGAGAACTGGACATTAGTTGAGAAGGCCTTCAAGTGAAATCATACATCAGGCTTGAATGGGAAGTGACAGTTGGCTTGGTAGACGATGACATCTAGAAAATCATGTATGGGGTAAATAAAATCTTGTGAGCAGTTGTGAAATCAGTACAATGAAGATCTAACCCTGAAGCTCTACTTCCTACTAGGAACGTAAGAAAGGAATAATACTAATAGATAACTGTTACCTATTTAATTTATGCAGTTCATTTTCCACCATATTCCTCCTAGTCGTGATTCGCTTTATGTTTAATGCCAAATTAACCCATATTCTATTTATTGTTCCTCTTTGTGATCGTAGTACATGACCTTCACATAATCTGTTCAATGATCTTCACAGATGATTTCCAAATTCCATCAAATCAATTGTTATGTGACCCAACTGAAATACTTCCTCCACTTACCTTTTTCTCAAATATAAGTATTAAGATGAGCTTATATGCTCAAATTTCATTTCAGTCTCAATTCACTGTTATACAAAACATTAGATATGATTACCATCTCTTACTCAGGCAGTATCACAGTACGGCATGTCCCGGATAAACTTGACATTCTCCTCTTGAACAACGAAATATTAGTATTCCGATAAAAAAATTAACACACCAAAAATACTATGAGATAGAATAATAATAATAATAATGAAACCTTTTTTCTATTCCTCCACCTTCTGATTGTAACATACAGCTTCAAGTTTCAGGCTTGAAGTTTTGGCAGCAGCGGTTTTATTCTTACGGGGTGCAGTTGCTAGCGTCACACCTACTGGCCTCACTACGTGCTTATCGAGGTTTAGGAGTGCGCTAGCTGAAGATCGAACTCCGGATGACGTGGGTTAGTGTAGTTGAAGGGAGTTCTACTGGTGAACCACTGGCATACGATTGAAACCTTACTTGAAGTTACTGTTGTCAGCCATCGCTATATCTTCAGTTTAAATTCGTTAATATCATTGTCAAACGAAGTCTCCAGTGATTTCCAGTTTGTGTTTATTAGTTTACCCTTAGTAATGGAAGAAATAAAGTCATCTTTTATACATGCCATTCTAAACACAAAAGCCGTACTCAAGGAAGTTTGGGGTCAAACTTCAACTCTTATGATATAAAAATTGTCCTGTGACCATGTTAGGGATTTTGCCTCGGTGTAGTTGCATGCTAACTCTGTCTGTCGTATATGGGATTTTACAAAAATCATACCACGATTAAAGTTTTATTCATGATCTTTAGAATATTCGCCCAACTGGACAAATTATGCTGGGAGAGATTTTAATAAACCTGGGGCTGTTTAGCGCTGACCTCATCATTGATACATGTAGAAAGTATTAGCTAGACTTTTATGAAATGAGCAGTCTCCTTAGAATTCCAAGTGGACTATGTGTCCTTGTAGGTATTAGATAGCAGTTTCTTTTGATCCAGCAATATATAATGTGTCATCAACTTAACGTGAGCCCTCACTTTCAACGAAACTCTTTTCGCCTATGGCAGACCATATTTTCTATTTTCGTCTGTCATTCTAAGCTGGTACAATTCAATCTTCTTGCCTTGTTCCTTTATCACATTCTTTTCTACTTCCAGTAAATATTTCGATAGCCACAGCAAAATATACTCCACATTCCACATTCTTGTGGTTCATGATGCAGTACTTTTGATATTTCACTATTCTAACTTTGCAGTGATTTTTAAGAAGCTCACCTAATGGAGAAAATATTGACGATTGGTCTGAGCGCTAGTGATACAAGACTATTATTTCTTTGGGTTCCGAGTGGAAAACAGAGCTTCAGTAGCAAATCTCCATTTCACCATATAGACTACAGTCCTTTCTAGTTGCCTGCGCGATCATCCCAAGCTTTCATTTCTCTCACACAAGATTTCTTTCGTCTAGCCCTCAGAGTTTATGTGCATTAATGCAACACTAAACTGAATATCAGAAAAATAAAGGTAAGTAACGCACACTTTATGAATTTATCGGTTCCACATCAAGCCAGAGTAGCAAATAGTGTCTAGACATGTGTCTTTTGCACACAGGCGAATCTCAGTGGCCTCTGCTGCTTGGAGTGTTCGGCATCTATAGACCTTTAGTAATTTATTCGATGCCCGTTAGATGATAGAGGAAGACTCTTCAATGCTGGCTGGTTTGGATAAGGTGATCCAGTAAAGAACTGTTGACATTTTCAACAACATCTTTACTTAACCACACTAGTAGATGTTCCCGAGCACGAAAAATTAGGTGCCTGGAGCGACAGCCAATAGAACTGGCTCAACACAGGAGCAGTTGAATTGATGGATACAATTAAAGACGACTAACCCAGGTACTTTGTCTTTCGGTTTTGGAATCACAAATGGTTGTATGCAACATATAAGCTGCAGCTTACTGGCATTAACTGTTCTTTGAATGGATTTTATCAACTTCTTGGTTTTTATTTTATTTGGCATATCCCCCCCCTTTGGATTCTAGTAGTACAAAGAGAGGCTTCTCCTTCACAGATACAGAATTCTTTTCTACTTTCTTGGCCATGTGTTCAATGATGAACTCTCCAGGTTATCTGTTTTCAATTAACGTGTCGTATACAACCTTAGCTTTATCTTGAATCGTATCTTCTGAACAGACAAGTCTTACCCTATAGCTGAGGGTCTTTGCCGAATCTCTTTTATACCAGAGGAGAACAAAACTGTGGAAATGTGTATATTTACTGGTCCAAGTACTTTTCTTTTATGAAATCCTTTTTATATTACCATCTGATCTTCTTGTGAGTAGAATGTCTTAAACGGCAGTTTTCCTTTGGGCTTCTTTTTCACACTTGAAATTGATAGCTGAATGTACTTCACTGAATTTAAGTATTATTGTGTTCCTGTCCAAATCATTTTCGGAAAAAACGGTGTAGGTATAAATTATTATTATTTAAGCTGTGAAAGCTCATCTCCGTATTACCAAATATTGTATGATTTGAGATGACCAACTGTGTTTCGTAAGCATATACTGTAATGTTCATAGTCGATTCTTACCGACTGTAGCATTAATAGCTGAAAAGAAATTGCTACTGTCATCTGCATAACAAGTGACTCCACTTCATCAAAAATATAATGTACTCACAAAGAGTTACTTATGAATGTGCTTCACAACAATATCACAGTCAAGTCAAAACAGAATCAGGCATAGGCAATACTGTAAACAGACTATTGTTTGTTTTCGTTTTAAAAACAAATATGATAAAATGATAAGAATGTAATTGGTGACGACAAAATTGTTGACAGTCGACAATATGCCTTATCATGCAATTGACCGTCTAATCAAATCATACTGCTAAGTGAAAATTAGACTATATTAAAACTCCTCAGAACTAATTTTCTAATCTAACTCATGACATTTTAATTCATGTTGTCACTATTCTTAATATTAATTTGGAGCCGACTTAAGTAAGCGTTAAGATTATCTATGCAATTAAAATTTTTATTGTTACACAGTATATCTTAGATTTGAAATACCACAGTATACGTCTTCCTACAGTATCCAATATTCTAGATGGCCAGAAGCGATGACTACAGATAGTCCTAATGCAAAATTCACACGCAGAGCTTTGAAGAAGATTTTTAGTCAAGAAGGAATTCCAGATGTCTTAGTTACTGATAATGCTATTCATTTCACTGAGAAAAACTTCAGTAATTGGCTTAAACATACAGGTTGTCGTCATCTGTTCACAGCACCACGTCATCCTCAGTCTAACGGTTTGGCAGAAAATTTTGTACCAGCATTAAAGAGTGCCATAGCATCAATGACTTCTAAGAATTTTGACGAGCTAGAGATGTATAGATAACTTCCTACTTCAATATTGCATGAAAATCCTGCTAAACCATTCAAATCTCGAGTCCTCCGAATGCATCTAATGTTCACGACTTCTGATGTACATTATTATAGAGGGAATGACTAAAGACCTCCCGTTGTAACCATACTACAAAAAATGGGAAGTCGAATGGTGAAGAGATTAGACATCGAAGGTCATTCAGTTAATAACAGACACCTGGATCAGGTGAAAATAAATGAAGTAGGGCGTTCCGATTATAATTTTAATGATTCCGCTACTAATCCTGATTTTGTAGATAATTCAGGAATAAGTCCAGATAATACTGATGAAAATAATATCACAGAATCAGTTAGAAGATCGCAGAGACTTGGAAAGCGAACTGAGACATCATTACAAATACCCAAGGAGACATTCGACATGTGGTGGATATGGTGACTGACAATTTCTATCCCTGCATTGTTTAAATACTTACCGTTGTTTGTCAATATATTTATTATATGAATTACAAATAATTCTGCCAAATACAAATTCCTAAACTCATCCCTCTCTCTATTGTTGGTTGATTTCATGTAATTCGGTCATTGCGAAATAATAATAATATCAAAAATAACTATAATAATACCGCTGTTATGTATTCGGAAACCAAACCCCCTGACTGCTCATCTGCTTTAATATTGTCCGCAGTCACTGTAGCATACATGTTTTTTCAAAATTAAAGCATCTACAGGACAAATATTTCGAGATGACATGAAGTTTTATCTAAATGTATCAATGGGACAAACTATTTTCAAACGAAAAAGCTTTGGATATTATTCACCCAAGCTTCGACCTTTTATAAACAGAAGAAATCTAATTTCGAATTAGAATTTTCTTCACTAACAATTTTAAATATTTATATAATTACCACTATGCTGACATACTTCAGCAGAAACATGTATGAAGGGATGTCAAACACAATCAATTATTCTAAATCCTCAGTTCATAATGATATTCTCTGAGTAGACACATCCAATCTTATCTCAGCTAAAATCCATTTAAAATTTTTCGAATATTTTAGTGTTCTCTTATCAATACTTATTATGACCATGTTGTTGTTATTACTAAAGGGCATTTATATCTTTATTTGACCTCAAAAAACATAGACATATTTGTTAGATTAATATTGACAATAAAAGGTGAACTCACGGTATTATTATTTGTTTTACCTTGCATTGTTTTACTGCATAGGTCGCACATAACGGCATGACTTCAGTTATCAAATTGTCATCAGTAACAACGTCAGATCTATCTCAAAGGTGTCCGCTTTGCATTTCAGTGAGACGATTAATACTTACTAGAGAATATTTTTAGACAATAAACACTAACTAAATAACTTCACTATAAGAACTGGATTTAATTAATTAGTCTGTCCTGAAGAGTTGATTACCCTGTTGGATATTCTCTACAATGTTCTTTATTGTATTTTCGATGTTTTTGTAACTTTCTATGAACTAGAATTTAATTCCAGTGATATACGCGTTCATTCGAATGTCTATGAACACTTTCTATCCAAAGTGAATCTGTCATTAGTCGATAAACAATCATGTCAAGTCAGTAAGTATAATGCAAAGATTTGGGATGCTGTATTTCGTCCGACCACAATTAAATGCAGCACTACAAATAAATTAACAAGCAACAGCGAACAAAATCTGTGCAAACTAAATGATTTCTTATCATCTTATTAGACAATCAACTGTCAATTAGTTGGCTTTCAAAATATGTTCTGACACAGACTTCCAATCATAACTTTCGGATGCTTTGTCATTTCACCCTGATGGATAAAGGGTGTTTGAGACAGTAAAAACTACGAAACCACTCAGTGATAAAATTACAGTAAGGTACAAGTGGACAACCATACAGTCCACTTCCATCATGCGTAAACACATCTCAGTAAGTGAAGAAGTAAGCAGATCTATGTGGTTTCAAAAGAAAGTTTAAAGGTAAACAGTTCATCTGTGTTTATTTTGTTGCCTAAAACTCCAAGCTGTCGAGTGGAACTCGAATGAGAAACGACGATTTGGGCACCCGAAAGTGACATGATGGCTACTATGATAAAAGAAAATGAAAGCAAATGGGTAATCGTGAAGCCTCCTAAAGGAAACTGTGGAGAACAGAATGAAATCCATTGGTGCTGCTGAAGCCGTGTGTTCCACTAGGAACAGAAGGGGATAATAATAATAATAACAAAAATGGCTCACATCAACTAACATAAGAAATATTTGCCAATGTGCCTCGTAAAACTAGTTTATATCTGTAATATGTAGTATTCTTGTACTAGATAATTGTAGCGGTAGGTAATTCCCCAGAATTATTGGCCATAGCATTCATCACCAAACATTAGATGCCAACACTCACTGTTTAAGTCAACTCGTTTTGCTGAAGGCTTCCGATCAAGCATCCACGCCATTTGATACGCCATCGTGTCACGTTCGCTCGTTCGTGCACGATCACTAGCTAGTTAAGCAATCATGGTTTCAGACATCTGAGTCTTATTTCAGCGAACATGGGTTAACTGATCAATGTTCACAGTTGGTTGTAGTTGTCCACGCCCTACCACGGGAATTCAGCAAGTGCGTAACTGTGCAGATGTCGAGCACAGAGGTAAGTAACATGTGTGAGTTGCTTAAAGCAACCCTCCTAATAAGAAAGGGACTCACGGATCGACAGCGCCTTGACTAACTATTTTGCGACGTGGAGTTAGGTGATCACTCAGCTGTAAGTACACTAACAAGAATGGGGGCAGTTATTGGCCAACGTCAGTTCGATGAAGGACTTTCCAGAAAACTGTTATTATCCAAACTGCCACAGTCAGTACAGGCTGGGCTGGTGACACTTCAGGGTGTTATTATAGACGACTTAGCTGCTTCTACCGATAAAATTCTAGAAATAATAAAACGGCCAGTCACTGAATTATGCTCAGTTGCCGAACAGACTTCAAGTAGAGACATTGCAGTGGCAGAGTTATGCAACACCGTCCAACAACCACTTAGGTCAAATATACCCTGTAATTCCTCCTATCATCATCCGAACTCCCCTCAACGGCGGAACCGACGAGGTCGGTCTAAATCCAAGCCACACTCACTAAAAAACCCTGACTGGTGCTGGCATCACAATACCTATGGCCAGGAAGCGAAATGTTGCCGGAAACCTTTTAATTTTGTTAATGACACAAAGACTACTGGAAACAATCCCGACGGCACGCGCTAGCGGCAACCATCGCCGGTGGCAGTAGTCGCTTACTTTACATTCGTTATGTAATCAATCAGAGTCTGTATATAGTCAACACAGGCGCCAAAGTCAGCGTCCTTCCTGCTACATTAGCAGATCGACAGAAGGAACCTACCTTCAACTTACAGGCTGTGAGTGGAAAATGGATCGCAACGTTTAGCAGGAAATACGTCTATTTGAACGTAGGTTTACGCGAACCCATTCAGTGGATTTTCCTTCTTGCTGACGTCACAATTCCCATCATTGGCACAGACCTACTCAACCTTCATGATCTACTCGTAGATGTCCTCCGAAAACGACTGATAGACGTTACTACTAGGCTGTTTATCAAAGGCATCACCTGCGTAGGCCATAGCTTGTCACTCGTTAAGAAAAAGGCAATCTTTGATCCAACATTCCAGTCAATTGTTGATGAGTACCCCGGAACTTAACTACCCGCCCAACGATCTACCATGCATAACCAGCAATGTTGTGCATCACATCATAAATTCAGGACAACCCATGACATCTAAAGCACGACGACTTGCTCCTGACAAACTGAGACTCGCTAGAAATGAATTCGACCATATGCTCACCCTTGGTATCATTCGGCCATCGAATAGCCCATGGGCATTCCCATTGCATATGGTACCGAAAAAATATAGCAATGATTGGCGACCTACTAGTGGTCGCCGGCGAGTGAACGCCAAAACAACCGTCGATTGCTACCCATTGACTCACATACACGACTTGACAGCAACATTATCCGGCGCTACTATATTCTGGAAAATAGACTTGGTTATATCATACAACTAAATCCCTGTGGCACCGGAAGATATTCCGAAAACGGTTATCATTACGCCTTCCGGACTTCTTGAATTTCTACGTATGCCATTTGGTCTCCGAAATGCGGCACAAACATTCCAATGCTTCATGGACGGAGTATTTTGCTGTCTCAACTTTGTATACGCATACTTAGACGACTGCCTCATTACCAGTCCGGACGAGGAAACTCACCTTAGGCACTTGGACTTGGCATTAGAAAGATTATGATGACATGGTGTTACCATTATCATTCAGAAGTGTCAGATAGGCGTTGACTCACTCAACTTTCTGGGCCACACCATTGACTGCAAGGGCATTCACCCACTGGCTAGTAAAGTTGAGGCGATACTGAACTTTTCAGAGCCACTGACAGTGAAAAGTCCGCGCACTTTCAACGGCTTGGTAAGTTATTACCGACGGTTTATTCCCAACTGTGCTTCGCTGATTCAGCCATTAACAGACCCTCTTCGGGGAGAATAACAAGTCCATGGAACTTGACGCGTCTGCTCAAAATGCATTCACTCAGGTTGGAAAAGCTATCGTGGATGCCACTCTTCTTATGTATCAGGATCCAACGGCACCGTTAAGTATCTTAGTTGATGCATCAGACACTTCAGTTGGCTCAGTTCTGCAACAACTAGTCAACAGAGAGTGGCAACCATTCGCCTTTTTCTCGAAACGCCTACAATTAGCAGAAACGAAGTACAGCACATTTGGTAGACAGCTCCTTGCTTTTTACTGTGCTATAAGTCATTTTCAACATTCAGTGGAGGGTCGTGAATCTATAATTTACACTGACCACAAACCTCTGACGTACTCTCTGAACTCAACTTCAAACAAGTATTCACCTGGAGAATCACGACAACTGGACAACGTTTCGCAGTTTACATCGGATATTCGCCATATATCCAGAGTGAACAACACTGTGGCAGATGCCTTGTCGCGCATTCGCTCCCTCACCCAAATAGATGGCACAGACCTTGTGAAACTGGCTTGTCTTCCAAACGACGATACTGAGCTCCAACATGAGTTGTCGAAAACAACACTGAAATTAGCCGAGAAAGCCTTAGGTGTGGGAAGAGACACAATTCCATGTGACATTTCCACGAGTACTCCTCCCCTCATTGTGCCTAAGAGCTATCGCCGTAACGTCTTCAATACGTTGCATGGCTTATCCCACCCAGCTGTGAACAATGTACATTGGACTGAATCACTACCGTTAGTTCTCCTAGGGATACGAAATGCTTTGAAAACTGATGCTCGTTGTACTGCCGCCGAGCTAGTATATGGCACAAAACTACGACTGCCAGGTGAGTTTGTTTCTCCCTCTAGCTTCCCACCAGCGGTAGATCACGCCTCATACGTCGGTAGGCTTAAAACCGCAATGCGTTCAGTTAAACCTGCTCCCTTCGACCACAGTCTATAGACGTCTTTCTTCACCATGCTTGAAAACTTTTCCACGTGTATCTGTTCGTCGTGACTCTGTGTGTCGCCCTCTGGAGCCCCCATACGATGGACCATATAGAGTCATCAGATGTATGGATAAATTTTTGTCTTATACAAAAAGGCCGCGAAGACTCTGTTAGCATTGACCTCGTGAAACCAGCCTAATTAGAAGGCAATCCCATGAACCTAGAACTGAGCATTCCCAATAATACACAAGTAACCGAATATCCGTTAGTCCAGGAAGAAATCACTAGCATGGCGAAAGCCACCGAACCTCTTATCGAGCCCTCAACGAAAATGCGTTCTGGACGAAACCTGAGATTCCCAGAATATTTTCACACTTATGTCACATAATTAAGTGATGTGATTCGCCCAATTCCTAATCGCTTGTAGTATTGCTTTCAGACACATCTATTTTTATTTTGCATCCCGCAACACAAGTAAAAAACTTTTTTATGGCCGTACATGTTACATCCACTAAAAATGAGATATATACTTTTTTCGATGTTCTATTTTCCACATTATTTTACTGCATGGTAGATGCATATCATTTTTCAAACGTTATTTTTGGTACATTTTCTTCAACAAGGTTGTTAGCATTTTGCTTTTCTTTTCCAGGTGCGACGGGTACTGGACAAGAAGCAAACGAAGCACGAAATCCAACGGACAAAAGTAAACGAAGCGATGTACATACATCCTATTAGCATAGATAGACAACCAGCAGGCATGACATCAAGCCGATCGGAAGAGTTTTTTACCGATGGGAAAACCATTGGCATTTTTTGCCTCCGGCCGGTTTTGTCTAAGGGTCCTCACAGTCCCAACAGGCCGGGAGTGAGCTGTAGTGGTAAGTAATTCCCCAGAATTATTGGCCACAGCATTCATCACTGAACATTAGATGCCAACACTCACTGTTTAAGTCAACTCGTTTTGCTGAAGGCTTCCAGTCAAGCATCCACGCCATTTGATACGCCATCGTGTCACGTTCGTTCGTTCTTTCGTTCATGATCACTAGCTAGTTAAGCAATCATCTCGCGCTCCCATTTGGTCCAGAAACATAACTTGTAGTTTGGACGATCAATTCTGGTGCTTTGCCTTGCCTTTGATCTACACGGAAGGAATACTACAGAGGTTGTGGGTATTTGATCTTGCGTTAGCATACTTCGTACTATCATTGAACGTCAATACCTTCAGCCTCAAAATAATGTCTGAAGGAAGAGAGACAATGTTGACTGTACAAAAACTATCAGTAACTGTCCATGTGAATGACTGAGTCTTCTAAGTACAGTGAACGTGATTTACTGAACTTAAATACTTTCGATTTTCTGACCATAATTATAATTCCCTTCGGTTCCGAGTGGAACATACAGCTTCAACAGCACGTCTCCATTTTGTCCTATTTTCTGATGTCCTTTCCAGGTGGCCCAACGGTTGCCCATAATCTCTCATCTCCTTCCCTCACAATCTCATCCATGTCACCTGAGGACGGCCCACTCGTCGCTTCCCATTTTGACTCCACCCCAGTAATTGCCTGCATGGAGCGCGAGGTATGCCTGGTCAATCTCCATTTTCTCCTACATATTTGTTGAGCAACCAGCCCTAGGTTGGTTTGATGCCAGGAGTTCCTTTCGCTAATTCGTTCTAGCCAGGTCGAGGTCGAACAACCCAACATTTAAACTGAAATGACCATTTAAGTTAATTCAAACTCAAATTCCATGAACGATTTGATGCTGCCATTTGAAAACGCTCGTTTAACATTTTGTACAAGGAGTATTCTTGATCTGAAATAAAGAAGCAACTGGTTTTCAAACAGTTTTCAATGTATTACTCAACTTACATGTACAGTCTGCCATGCTGACACAAATGGCGCCAATGGATAGTTCTAGAATCGACCTCGGCCCCATTTGATGCAGTAAAACAATCCAACATGACCTTATCTAGTTTTCGTATCCACGATCAAATTTCTTTCCTACCATAAAACGACGATTAGACTGCTGAAAAAATGGAATAAATACATCACTGACCTCAAAATAATATATCAATTAACTTTAACTCAAGGATGCTGTCCACAACAAAGTTATATAGGAGAATTGACTTCAAGCTTTATTTTTCCCAGATATTTGTATTACATTCATCTGATGTCTGGGTTTTTGTTAATGCGAAGACAATATTTCTATATCTCTTTATGTGTTACACAGACAGACTATTTTGCAGACTGTTCCGACTGACTCTAATGTCAGAAAGAACAAACAAACTGTAAATTCAACATACATCGAAACATGTGTAATTTATATAATAACTTATCCATGCCTGTACAATTGGTATGTTCCTGCATAAACAGGAATATATATATATGTATACAGTATGGAGCCATCGAATGCAGCTGTTGATGAAAGTCCGTAACTTGTTGGAAGTGCTTACCGTGATATAATAATAATATATTCTCATTTTTGTACATGAGGGAAGCCAGTTTACAGGCATCATCAATATGATAAATTTCATGCTGGCCAAGTTTCTGACCCATATGGAAGAACTGACTGACCTGCCATTTGTGCTGAAAATCCGAATCTTGTTGTTTACGCCGAGCTAGTGCAGAAGATTTCCAAACTAATTTCAGAATGGAGAAGGTGTACCTTGCCTTTCCAATTCTGACTGGCTTTCACATCTTCATCCGTTCTGACTGCTTGTGGTTGAAACCGTGATTCCTAGACAAGTGAAGGAAGTAAGCCCTCTCAAATCCCTTCAGTTGATGGTGGTTGGTGCCGGCTGTTGCCCTTGTTGGTCAGGGGTTATCTTCACCACCTCCGTCCTCCCTATGTTCACCTTCAGTCCTGTCTTCACTACCTGACAGCCTCTGCAGCCAGTTTGTTGATTTTCGCCTGCAAGTCCTGAAGTTTGTGTGATATGAGACATGAATCATCTGCTCACGGAATCCAGATCTTCTAGAGTCTTCTTATCTGTGGTCTAGATTATTTTTGTCTTCTCACTCCCTGTGCTTAGTCTGACGCATGATCCAGTCCACCCCAATTAGGAATATCATTGGTGATAATAGACAACCTTGTCTTACTCTTGTCCCCACTACGAACGTCTCGCTGTGTTTTCCATTCTGGATCACCTAACACGTGACACCGTCATACAGCTGTTGAATCAGATTGATAAAGACTTGAGGTACGCCGTAGTGTTGAGGTAGTTTCAAAAATAATTCGCACTCAACGCTGCCTGCGGAAGGCCTTTCCGAAGTCGATGAAGTGGAGGTAGAAGTTTGACTGCCGTTCTATGCTTTGTCTGGTGATGATGACGACGCGTAGAGTTGCAGTTCGATCAGCACGTGATTTGTTTTTTCTGAATCCAGCTTGGTGTGTCTGGCGCAGTTCTGTATCCAGTGCATCCTTCATTCTCTCCAGGATGACGCGAATTAGTGTTTTACTTGACACGGATAAAAGCACTATACCACACCAATCCTTGCAGAGTGACGCATAAGTCGCCCTTCATCAGCAGTGTGACAAGGTAGTCAGCCTTTCCTCCAGTCGGCAGGTACCTTTCCTTCTTTCCAAACCTCTTGCAAAAATAGCGTGAGCACAACTGCCGCAGACTCTGGGTTCGTTTTCAGCGCTTCGGTGTGGGGGAATTCCGTCTTGTCCTGCCGCCTTCCTGGCTGGCTTTCATTAGCCTAATCGCATTCAGGATTCCTACTTTGGCTGGAGGATTGGTGTCCATCGGCAAGCATTTCAGTGCATGTAGTTTGTGGTGGTGGTATTTCTGGGCGAGTTGCAGGTGATGGTCGATTCCAGAGCCCTTTAAAGTGATCAGCCCACTGTCTTATGTGTTTCTCCTCCTTGGCAATTTGGTTCCCTTGAGCATCTTCCATTGGTTTCATCATCTGGGTTGATCTCTTCCCGGGTACCCAATGCCCTGGTTATCTGGTATAATGTTCTGAGATAGCTTATGCTTGCGGCTTGTTCTGCTTCAGTTGACGATCAGTGTGTCACAGAACTGTCTTTTGTCTTTCCTAGCACTCTCCTTCACTCCTTTCTCAATTCAGTGAGATCTAAATTGAACTCCGCTTCTCCTTCTGTTGTCCATCTCTGCATTGAGTCATCTACTCTCTCACCATCCTCCTCTCCTCTCTTCTATTAGCTTCCAGGTATCCGTTGAGAGCCATTCATTATCCTGTCTCTTCCCTCTTCCTAGAACAGTTGTACAAGTTTCCTCGAACATCACTTCCAACGTTCTTCCACGCAGGTTTCCTTAGTGATACCAACTAGTGTCTCCAACTGTGCTCTGATCTGATCTGTAGTGAAGGTATCGGTTGCAGTCTTACCCTTTAGCTTCTGAACATTGAACTTGCATCGTGGCTTGCCTCCAGTTGTTTTGGGGGCTCCTGATTTGACCTTGATGGTTCCTTGCTCTAGATAATGGTCTGAATCCATATCTGCTCCTCTCCTCGACTCGGTGTCCATCAGCTTGCATCTCCACTTTCTTGAGATTGAGATTAAGTCTATCTGGTTTGTGATGTGTCTGTCAGGTGAAATCCGCATCGCCCTGTGTAAAAGCCTGTGCTCGCACACGCTACCTCTAATCACTAAATCACTGAAGACACAGAAGCCCACGAATAATTCTCCGTTCTCATCCATTTTCCCCAGAGCCCCTTGACCCATGATGAGTTCTCTTCCTGGATTATCCCCTCCCAGATTAGTATTCATATCACTAATTACGATTTTGATTTCACCATTTTAGATGCTACCTATTATTGATCACAGATGCCCGTAGAAGACTCCCTCTTTCTTCTCTCCTTCTGAGTTGTTTGCGGACACGTGGCATTGCATAATCTTAACCTCCCTTCCATTTGAATTGAATGTTGTTCTCATAATCCTGGATGAAATTGGTCCCCACTGCATTAGGACTTTAGCCGCCACTGGTGACATCATGATAGCTACTCACTCCCTCATTGTCGGTGGCTGAATAGCCTGTATTTCTTTGTTTCTGAGGCCCATATTCTTAAATCTTGAATTCTGGTCAGGATAGACGTAACAGCAATCAGTGATGAAAAATCATGGTATTTGTGGTGTTTCATTGAGTGCTTTCGTAGACACTTTCTAACTATAATAATAATTTATATTTCGTATAAACAGGTAAGTTTACATAAAATGCATGCCATTTTTACAGGCACGATCAATTATGTTACGAATTACAATTGTGAATTAGCATACATTGTCACTTTTTAAAAAGTTCAAATTGTTGAATTATAGTACAAGCAATCGGAACAGATTCTTAATATTGTTAATTTGTGAATCTTTCACGGAGGTCTCCATCGAAGTTGAGCGAGACAACCCAAACTTCGTTCCATTTCCTGATGATGATAGTAATGGCCCAACGATAAACAAAATATATATGATTGAGTACTGTGACCCCACGTGCTTGAATGCTATTTCAGGAAGAGGAGAAAATCCTGCACAGCTACAAAGTGGTATAAAATGCAATCATGAATAATACATTATTGGAAGTATATTTACAAGAAAAATACAAGAATAAGCTATACACTACTTGATATGATAGTGCACATTTGCAATGTATGATGCTAACCATGTTGGTCTTACCGTAGAAAACTATGACGTTTTCTATGAAAATAAAGTTATTCTCAAACATGAGTGCTGTTGTTATGTTTTTTTCAACCATCAGAGCAACCGAACTTTATGCGAGAGAAGAGTGTGAATGAGAAAAAAGAAAAACAAAAGAGTAAATTTCAGCTTTACTAAAGGCCTAGGAAGTTGAGATAAAATAGAGTATAATAGTAATTAGGTAGAAGGATTATCGTGAAGTATATAAGTGACATTTCAGAGAGAAGTGGCTGGAAGGTTTAGAACCTGTTCGATATGGTGACCTGTAGGATGTCTGGCGAACTTGTGTATGGCCCGTGGGATAACATCTTGACAAGAAACTGAGCAGGCTTGTAGATGTTAGGAGCGAAAGCATTATTTTTTTACAAGCTAAAACTGTACAGTCATTATTGTTTTAGTTTTTTTTTATAATTTTTTTAAAGTCTAATTTTTTTATACATTCAGTATCTAAACTCATGTTTAATTCTCGAGCTGCCAAAATAATGCATGTTGCTGTCCTACAGATCGGAGCGATTCACATTTGTGACCACTACCAAATCTGCTGATCAGCATGCGCCACCCTCCCTCCTTTCTTGACATTAAGCTCTGAGACCTTTTACAATGACTGCAGTTGTAATATTGGATTGCTTTGACTCCGTCCCAATCATACAGTATGCTGCACATTAACAGCTTTCATGACAAGTGCTTCCCATTAGGTCACATGGCACAATAATACCAGAGGACATTGTTAGCAGTATTATCATCATACTAGTGAACAAGTGGATTACTACAAAAGACTAAGAAATTAGGTTTCCCTTAAGAGTTATGAAGTATAAAAATAGGTAATATTAGAGCAACTAAGTTATATTCTATTTAGCAGAGTGATATGAGTAGTGGAACAATTAGTGATAAAGTTATGCAAAGTGGTTCTGAGTAAGGCAGAACTTGTTATGCTAAATTTTCACGACCGATTTTATATGGTGTGCGTTACACATTGCAAAGTGACTCATCAATTACATAATGGAAAAATACTACATAATTTCAACATTGTGAATTTTTTAGAAAATTATATGAAAATGGTTAAGTGTTGACTGAAGATAGTCATTTCAACTCAAAAATAGTACTAATAATATTAATAATATATTTGTAGCAAACGTCTAGGAAATTGCGTTTATGAAGTATAGAAGCAGCTAGTATTACAGCAACTAAGTTGTAGTCTATTTAGCAGAGTAAAAAGTGTAGTGGAACAATTAGTGATAAAATTATGTATAATGATCCTGAAGAAAACAGCCGGTTAACAGAGCTAGTTATGCTAAATTTTCATGACCGATTTTCATACGGTGCGCATTAGATATTGCAAAGTAACCCTTCAACTTATATAATGTTAAAAATACTGCGAAATATTATAAAGATTATACATTTTAGGAAGGTGTATGAGAAAAGGTGGTTATTGGCTGAGTAAAGTCATTCGGACACAAAAAATAGCACTGTATTATTAACTGTATATACATATGTAAAATATTAAAAGGTGTGGTTGCTAATATAGTTGTTTCTAGTACTTATATTAACATAACTTATTGAAGTCTATACAGAAAGGGAAATCAGTAAATTAGTTAAACGTTCGCTGCGTAAGTAGTAGAGTCGAGTTATATGTAACTGACTGAGCCGAAGACTGGACCGGCTTTTACTTACCACTTTACCAACATTTGTGGTCCTTTAGACAAGCTAGGGTGGACATGTTAATGTGTCTCTCTAGGCTCCGTTTGAACCCATTGGGGTTTTCACAACATCTAATTTCAGATGGTAGTTGGTTCCAAAGAGTGCAATATTTAATGGTGAAAAAGTTTGCCCTAATGGATTTTCTGTCGGTAGCCACCTTGACAAGGTAGTTGTGGTTTCGCAGCTGATATGATTTAATATTTTCCCACGTTATGCATGAGTTACTATAACAGTGTTTTCTTATGACTTTGAATAGTAGAAATAAGTTGCACTTCACTCTCCTTAACCACAGAGGTTCTAAATTCAGACGCATACACCTGTCAACATATTCCACTGGTTGGTCAAACCCTGTTATGCGTTTCGTTAGGAATCTCTGAACACTCGATTTTTTTCGGTCTGCAGACCTTAGGTTACTATACAGGAGAGCACAATATTCAAGTTTGGGGCGGATACATGTTCTATATATAGCTAATCTTGCTTCTTGGGTGTAATAGAAGTTACGCAGCACAAAGCCAATAAGTCGTTTACAGTCAGATACAACCTTATTTGCATGATCAGAAAAGGTTAGATCTGAGTATGTTATCCTGAGACCTGTGACAGTGCTCAGTTTCGAGAGGAGCTTACCGTACATATATAGGCACATTCTCGGTTTCCAGCGTCCAAGGTGGGCTATACCGCACTTGTCTGGGTTGAAAGTCAGTTGCCACTTTTCGCTCCAATCGCCTAGATTGTTTAAGTCATGTTGGATTTTGTTTTCGACGCTCATATCATCGTACCCGTAATCGTATACTATCTTGAGATCATCTGCAAAGAGGTATGGCTTGCCATACTTGATCACAGAGACTATGTCATTTATAAATAAGAGGAATAGAATAGGGCCAAGAACGCTACCCTGTATTACACCACTAGTTATCGGCTTTGATGAAGACAGCTGGTGGTTGATTTTCACTAATTGCTCTCTTTCTGTGAGAAAAGAATTTATCCATTTGAGAAGTTTCCCGGTTATTCCGTAGGATTGGAGTTTTGTTAGGAGTCTGATATGTGGGACTTTATCGAAGGCCTTGCTAACGTCGAGAAATAATGTTGTTACCGAATGCCCATTATCAATGCACTGTGTAGTGTAGTCAAAATAATCTACGTGGCAAGTAATGCACGACCTTCTACTTAAGAAACCGTATTGGGATGGGGATAGTAGGTCATTTGACAACAAGTACTGAATGATTTGAGTCTTTACTATGTTTTCCGTTACACCTGAAACTACAGACGTGGTGTTGATGGGGCGGTATTTGTTGATATCAGCTATAGGCCCGCATTTATGGATAGGTACAATATAAGACTTCTTCCAGCAGGTAGGGTATGTCCCATCGCCTAGTGAAATAGAGTATAACTTGAGTAGGAGTAAATTCATGTCACTACCACCTTTTTTCAGCAGAATGGAAGATATACCATCTGGACCAATAGTGTTACTAAGCTTAAGATTTGCGACAGCTTTATCAGTCTCGTGTGTGGTGAAAAGTATGTCACTTAAACATTCGTCTGTTTTACATGGGAAATCCACGACCTCATCGTTCTCTAAGGTGTATAATCTGACGAAGTGCTTGCTAAGCAGTTCACATATCACCTCAGGATTTTCGTAAGCAATCCCGTCTAAGTATAATATTTTAGGATAAGCTGTTTTGGAGTTCGTCAACCTACTTTTGAAAAGTTCGGCTATTTCTCCTGAGTTATGCGGTGCCTGAATGGCTCGCATTTCCTTGTTTCTGAGGCCTTTATTTCTCAACTCTTCAATTCTATTGAGAAGGGACTTAATAGCAATTAGTGATGACAAGTCATGATATCTGTAGTATTTTATTGAGTGCTTTCGTAGACTTCTCCTAAACGATGTCGGAATATAATCGCTTTTGGGGGAATCTGAAGCTAAGAATCTTCTCAGGCGCAATGACGTCATGAATTGAGTTAATATTCTGATAAAAGTTGTTAAGAATTGCCTCTAAGGACTCGTTCGAAAAGTACGAGTCCCAATTAGAACATCTAATTAGGTGCTGATACAATTCCCAGTCAGCATGTGTGTACAATCTCATAGGTGTCTGGCCAGCTTCATCTCTGCGTTCTGTTTCGGGAAAGACGTCAATAGAACACACTACTATTTTATGGTCACTACCTGGAAATTCATGTCCCACATGTACTGTAGATGGTTTTATGTTGTTCGTGGAAATAAGGTCTAGGATATTTGCGGATCTAGTGGGTGAATTTATGTGTTGTATCCAACCTCCTGTGACGATGGAATTCAGGAGATTATCATACCTTTCGGGTCCTCGGAGTGAAGACCATGATACTTCTGGCATGTTGAAATCACCTCCGATAATTTTATAACTGTGGCGATTCTGTTGCTTGGACACCTCATGCGCTTAAGTTTTCTTAATGGAGATGGGACGTTTGTCATAACGCCTAGAAAACTTGCTAACTTGGGTAGCTACGTTCGACTGGTGCTTCACAGTGGATGGATTGTCAGACTGAGGAGTAACTGATCTAAAAGGGGATGGGTGGAACACCAGTTGGCTTGGTTTTGATGGTTTCGGGCTCTTGACGTTTGTGCCAGTGTGAAAACGATGTATTTCAACATTATGTTCCGTTGACTCATCTATGTCCACCATTTCAGTGTCAGCATCACTGTCGTTATATAATACTTGGCTAATATTAGTCTGTGCCTGAGAAAATGTTGGGATATAATCGCTATGGGGAAATTTGACGCTAAGAAACTTCTCAGGTGTAATGACATGATGAACATATATAAAGGCGGTACGTTCGTGGTTGTTGACAGCACTGCACGTGTTTTCGCTGATATTCATTTATTGCATTCTACTATATCATTACTGATAATAACGAGCCAAAACTCTAAAAAGCAGTGAATATGAACTATAGCCACCCAGAACCAAACCATCTAATGAACGGATCGCTGACCTTAATGAACTTACGCACAGAAATTGGTTTAGCCTGACTATGAGGACTCCTGGGAGAAATCGGGAGGCTTTTTTGGAACGTGTACAAGAACATTATCCTGTTCAGCCATTTTTAAACATTGCATTACTTGTATACAGACTTTTGTTTCAGACTGTGCACTTCTACTTCTTACGAATCTGATTGGTCAATAGGAGTAGCCTCGTTTTGGGCTGTTATAGTTCAGTCACCGAACTGGGGGATCCCACTTTTCTAAAGCTCTTCAATTCGAAGACTGAACCAACCTATACTGACTCGGAAAGTGCTAAAGAATTGGAGAATGTTGGGGACAGTTTGTCGAGCAGAGTCGTTCAAAGACTCATCTAAACAGAACTCCATAGTGCACAATATCCTAGACAATGAGCCTATAATGTCGGTGCAACACTCCTTGCTAAGGGCTACAAACTTCTTAAGTACACCCTATCAGTGCATTCGGCTAAATAAAAAAGATCCAAACCGCACCTGTCCCATACTTTTCAGGTTTACAGCTATATATTAGCCAAACGATTTGGGAAATCTAGGGATATTTTGGCCTCTTCTTCAAAATTCAAGAATGTTAAAATAGCCTCGGACAAAACCCCCTACCAGCGATAACCATCTAAGAACACCTTGGATGCAAACGTGATCATACCACAAAAGTACGAATACTGTCAGTGCCTACGTATCGAAAGACACTGAAGCGCAAAATGATACTTACATAGTACTGTGTGAACAAACGGCACGTAAAAGTGAAGTGAAAACTAAAAGGAGCAGGAACACTCGGATGAGTCTCGAAGTTCATGAAAGCACTCCTGGAAAATCTGCCAACCCCACACATAAGGTAGACATGGATGCTCCCCCAACCGATAACCTGCAAACATCGACAGATCACACTTTACCCAGGGCTAAGCAAGATACTCTCACCGGAAAAACCGGAAAAATGTCCCTAAAACCCAAGTTCTTTCCACAGGCGTCCATATATCTCCCCTACGGTAAGCCTAACAAACAGCATGTAGGCCCAGAAAAGAACTATGCTTGCATTGCGGCAGGTCCCATAAAGGAGACAGGACACGTGCGCAGAAGTGCCCTTCAGAGAACTAAGAGTAATAGACAAAGTGTGGGCGACAGACTATTTGAGGTGAGAGCTAACAGCAAATATGGCTTTATCCACACAGAACCACGCGTTAGCAGACACGCATAGGGTGCCGAGCTGATTAAACAGCAGAATGAGACCCACGATTGGCGTAATAGCCGGATTCGTAATATACCTATTGGCACAGGTAACTGAGGATAGGACTCAAAATGAATAATAAGAACACTTGGGTTACTAGACAGGGCACCACTAGGTACCGTATGAACTCAAATTCATTTCTAAACCCTCGTAGTAGTTACGTAGAACCCCATCGGCATAGCGGGTATATATTGGTTCGCTGTCCTTCAATGCACAAGCACAAAACGAGTCAACAAATGTGCGACAACGAAGGACAGAGCACGCACTACCTTCAAGACAATCTAAAAACAGGGTACTTAGGCCCTGTAAATTACAATCTAAATAGTGAAACAGACTATCTAATACTGAGAAATGATTCCAGACACCCACGTAATGATGCTAGAAACAAATACATGCAACAGGATTATTTTCGGCTGCAGCATACAACAGCCCCTATCTCTGCACAATCTTCCCGTGGAATAGTAGACACGCTGACACTGTCTCATCTCAAATCCCTCCAAACAAAATATAGGCAACCAGGAGTCTGAGATAGTAACAAGAAAACCTACTAACTATCTTTCCTACAACCCTGGCTTTCTGAAAATTATGCTCTTAAATGCTCGATCTCTCCTTGACAAAATAACTTCCTTTCGCAGCTTGGTATACGTGGAACGGCCAACACTGATCCTGGTAACTGAAACTTGGCTTACTAATGATATAACTGACACAAAGCTGATAACTGATAACTATGACATCCACAGGAATGATAGGGTGGACAGAAGAGGAGGCGGGTGTCTAATTTACGCCTCTAGATCCACTAACTCCAATACTTTCACTAACCTCAATATCGATGAACTCCTAGAATCTAGGTGGATGTCCCTCCACACAAATGACACACAAATGTCAGACTACTTTCTAAAACATAAACTCATCAACCAGTCACAATACGGAATCCTGAAGAAAAGATCTCGTGCCTGTAAAAATGGCACGCATTTTCATGTAAATTTATGTTTATATGAAAATATAAATTATTAATTATTATTATATAGACTTTTTCAACGAAGTCAACTATAGAAGAGATGGGAGAGAACTAGTAATTATCCTTTATTCTGATATGAGGAAAGCCTTCGACAGAGCTCCACATAGTCCGCTAGTGAGTAGGTTATGCTCACTAGGTACACGCAACCCCCTCCACAACTGGATAAAATCATTTCTCCGTGACATATGTCAGACAACAAAAGTTGGCTCGATGACCTCCAGACCTAGACCAATTAGCAGTGGTGTCATCCAGGGGAGTTTATTGGGACCCCTTTTTTCATTTTACACACAAACAGTGTGTGAATGCTTGAGCATAGGCAAACCAATACTGTATGCAGATGACTAAAAGGTGACATATACCTGCACAAATACAGATATCGGTACAACTATGAACTCCATTCATGAAGAATCGATAATTATGGATAGATGGTGTGGCACCTGGAGACTTGAGTTTAATGTTGAAAAGTGTGGCTGGCTTTGAAAAGGCTGTCTCACCCTATAACTCGACCTAGCAATTCAAGGCCACAAAATCCCCAGACTCAAATATGTGCTAGACCTAGGACTGAAATATTCACACAATCTATCATTTTCAGGGCATATCTCGAAACAAGTATCGAAATCACGCAGGTTTATTGGTTTCCTACTCAGGAACTTCTACAGAAGTGAATCCAGAATACTACTGCACAAGGTTTGTGTACACCCACTCCTAGATTACTGCTCACTCATATTTAGTGGTATACACATAGAAGACAAAATAAAAGTAGAAGGAGTAGAGAGGTGCTTCACGCTAAGAGTACTCGGAACCGAAAACGGCACAAACTACTCTACCAGATGTGAAATTCTAGGATTAGAAACATTATGGTTAAGACGACTGCGACTAAATCTGGTACTCTTCTATAAACTGCTTCCCAGCCAGCAATCTTTTTGGGGCAGACCTAGGGCGCATTGCAGATTTTTTTGGGGCACTTCGGACGCATTGCAGACTTTTTGGGGCAGACTTCGGGCGCACTGCAGACTTTCTGGGGCAGACTTATGACACATTTCCGATTATGACTTTAACTTAGGGCGCATTGCAGACTTTTTGGGGCAGACTTCGGAGGCATTGCAGACTTTTTGGGGCAGACTTAGGGTGCATTGCAGACTTTTTGGGGCAGTCTTCGGGGCGAATACTCAAGAACGGCAATGCGGCCAGAGTTTTTTGCCCCGAAGAAATGCTAGCTGGGCTTAACCACATAGTGTATACCCCTACTATTTGTACTCGGTTTTCAGAAGACACTGGATATAATTTTAGACACACTAAAGGTACGGTGGCTATAGAACAATGTAAAACAGCCACCAAGCAAAAGTTAATCTTGATTAGGTATGCCCAAATATGAATCAAACTACTTAAGGAAATGTGTCTAGCAAGCACACAAACCTTCTCTGAAAAGGTACCCAATGACACACTAAGTGAGTTTGCAAGCTATACTAGTGCCGATTCCCACGTGAGAGTTACAGAAAGGTACCTTTATTCCTATCTAAATCATAGGCCCATTTAATGTATGAACTTAGAGGCTACACCTGTTGTTTGTTTTGCCTCTATTTATAATTTCAAACGAAAAAGCAGCAGTTATGACAGAAGCCCTCAAACAAATAAGTCGTTCGTTAAATGTATACCTGATATCAGCTCGCACGCTGTTTGAAAAAGGCAGTACTTTTTTCAGAGTGAGGCTATGTTCTATGACGATGTGTTTTCGCGCATTGTATGGGTTATCGCGTTCACGCCTATACAGACGTTCTAATTGCTCAGTATTGTGAAAATAGATTATATTTGACTAGTTTTAGGCTTCTGTAGCCTAAAAATGCAATATTTTTCTGTATTGTGTTCGTAGTAATGCGTAAAATTGTCATGACAGCCTAGACGAATTACTAATAAAAAAGTCATCATTTTGAAGAAATATCGCATAAAAAGTCTATTATTAGGGTTTTAGAGCATTGAGGCATTGTTTTTGTGAGTCGTTTCAGATCTTAAGGTTGTAAATTGACTGCAGGCAATGGCTGTTGTCATCCCAGTTATTCTATGAGAATCGTGCATTTGAAAGAGAAACAGCCTACAGACATAAGTTAGATGTGTGTTTTGAGGATGTTAGACACTTCTTTTATCATCTGTGATGACTGAAATATTCTATAGCACATGGAAGAGATCATGCGATGAACGAGACAGGCTGCTGCATTTCCTGTTGATTATATCTACTTTGATGAAGTTCCCATTTAAAATTGATAAGGCGAAGATATGATACTAGTTTAATTGACATTTGCACTTGGAATGTCAGAAGGCTTTTTAATAATAATAATAATGGCTTTATTCTAAACAGTATTTGTGGTACAGGTATGGAATTTTCAGCGTTCATTACAATATTGCATCTAATTACCTCATAAATTTTACAAGGATTAAAAATATAAAGCAACAACAATAAAAAGAAAAAGAGAAATAAAAGAAATAAAAAAGAACGGCATTGCATTCACATATTTAAAGAATGCACCACAGGATATGATATACGTTCGAAATTGGTGACATTTTTGCACGTGTTTGCTCTGATATTCATTTACTGCTTATAGTCATATGATCCTTGAAATTATGGTCCAAATTTCTAAAAAACGTGTTCGTAGAAACACAGTTGTTTTAGATAGTGCCTCAACCTCGGTTATAACTGCATTACCACCCTGTAATACAGCATTAACTACTACCTCACAAAATGGCTTGAGTGCAATTCTCACTCCTGTGATACAGATGAAAGATGTTCTGTTAGAGAACTCTGAGATCTGTAAATTAGACTTCCTTGTGAAAGATATCCAAAGGCAAGTAAATGAACTTCAGGAAAAATTAGGTCAATTTGATAGAATGTCACTGCCAATGTCAAATATCACGGAGAGCGGTTCTGATATTGGCCAGGTTAAGTCTTTGCTGGATGTAACTCAAAGCAAGCTTTCGGATTTAGACCCAATAGCCTGTCTGTTAAGAAAGCATCTTAAAATGTCTCCAGACACCCTAAATAAGGCTTAAAATCTGATTAACTGCTTGGCTGCGGAGGTGATGAAGCGTATAACCTCTTCTCACCAGGCTATAGTTTACAATGTCCCAGATTCTCTTCCTCTGAAGACTGTTAAACACAAAATCCTGATTTGTTGCAGCATGGCCAGTGTTCCATGTGAATGCAAAAGACTTCGTAAAAAGTCTAACCAGGCTAACTGTCCCATTATTTTTATGTTCAGTAATTCCCTTGATTCTAGTAAGTTTATTAAATTTCAGGATCACCTAAGACTGAACAGTAGTTATAAGTCTATAACCATAGCTCAGGATAAAACACCGTGTCAGCGCAGAATGATGCGGTGTAATAACCTGGCCACCTACTCTAGCATAGAATTACCCAAAAACGATCGTGCACAGCAACAGTCACCTAATGCTGACATTAGCATTCAGCAAACCACACAACAACCATGCATGGCAATGGAACTAGGAACTGATTTAGATACCAGTACTCCTGTAAATATCGTCTCACCAAAAGATGTTAAAATAGGTAGAACTGCTGCAAGCTGTTCTAAGAAATTCTTACCCAAACGTGGTGACCTCACCACAATGAACAAATTTCGCCGGGTTGAGACTAATGATGGAGAAGAATACTTTGTATTCAATAAGCTTGCTGAAAGTAAGACTGTCAAAAAACCCTCACCTCTTACGAAAAGTTCCTCTCGAAACACAAGTATATCTGGTGGTTCTCAGTATGCTCCACCTTATAGAAAGTCAGGCCCCAAAACCCCCAAAGTCTTGCAACCAAAGCACCTTCTCTCTCAATTTCCTTTAAGTTATAAAATCAACACGAAAGTGTGTACTAGTATGACGGATAGCACGTGGATGGGTAGACCATTTGATGCTTTGCTTTTTAACCGTCAACCCAGGCCCAACCTCTACTATCCTTATATCCAGGAACACATGGTAAATTTTCCAAGTGTCCCGAATCACTGGTACGACCCATGGCACCTAGGACCACCTCACTGCACTCTAATCCCGATGTACAGACACCCAGTTAGACCCCCGTATCATTCATAAACTCTTGCGTTGTTGACGCACAAACGGAGTTAGGTTATGGTGATATCTTAAGCCAGTTTGTAGTATCCCGTGACTTATTCACGATATTGCTAATTAATGCACGTTCCTTAATCAATAAGATATCTGAACTAGGGGCATTATTATTTATCGCCAAGCCTACTGTAGCTCTGATTACTGAATCATGGTGCTCATACTCTGTACTTGACGTGCATATAGGCATAGATAATTACACTGTACACCGTGCAAATAGAGACTGCAAGCGTGGTGGAGGATGTCTCATATATATACATAACTCACTCGTAGCCAGTAAAGTGGAAGATGAAATATTGAACCAGGTACCTGATTCACTCTGGGTCGTCTTACAAGGAGATAAGCACAAGCTTCTCATAGGCTGTGTTTATCGAGCACCAAGCTCAACCAAAGAAACTGATGCGTTATTAGCTAAATCATTGGCACACGCCACATCGTTTAGTACTAATTACAAAATAATTGCAGGGGACTTCAATCTTCCAGAAGTCAATTGGTTGAGTAGTTCCGGCCCCCAACGCTTCGATGAATTACTTGCCACTATCGATTGTTATGGATGGCAGCAACACGTCCAGACACCCACTCGTGGTGACAACATGTTGGACCTTGTGTTTTGTCATGACACAATCCCAGTCTCCACCTATGTTGGTAACAGATTTTCCAGTGGTGACCATAGAATGGTACTCTGCTCTCTGCCTCTCTCACCACTAAATACAGGAAACAAACAGGATTCAGGGAGCTTGATTTGTCGTAGTTACAAACATACAGACTGGGGATTAGTCCAAGAACTCATTCGACTCTGTCACTGGGATGAATATTTTACCACTGACTCCCTGGAGGCTGTAGTGTCCCTATTTTACAGGAATGTTATCCTTTGTCTAGATACTGTTGCTCCTAAGAGGGTAGCGAAATTAAGTAGACACCAAGCTGAATACATTCCGAGGGCATACCGCAATAAGTTAAGGAAGTTGAAGAAATAGTACCATTCCACTAAGAATATATCACTACTGCACTCAATCCACGAGTCTCTTGAATCTATCAAGCTCCAACGCTCTCAAAAGGACCTCGACGAAGAATTAAGGGCACTTGAAAGCACCTCCAAAGTTTATAACTTAACAACACTTCTTAAAAAACGAATGCAGTCGACTAGGGACATCCCCTATTTACTTCATGACAACGTTATCTACAATGTGCCTGCCACCATCTGTGAAATATTCAGTGAATGGTTTGCAAACTTCAGTTTAGAAATGCGCATTCCTGGTGACACCGGCCCTCTTACTAGCTCTTTCCTCGGAAGCATAGTGTTCACCGACCAATTAATAGAACAAGCAGTTAAAAGCCTGAAACCTTCCACTAGCACGGGACCAGATGGCCTTGCTTCAATAATTTTCAAAAGCAGTGGATGCGGCATTCCACTCTTATTTCCTAAATTCTTCTCAATATCTGTGAACACCGCCACTTACCCTGACGAGTGAAGAACCAGCTTCATGATTCCACACTACAAATGTGGTGATAAGGCAAACGTTCGCACTTACAAATTTATAAATATAAGCCCAGTTACCTCTCAAATCTTGGAGAAAGTATTCAAAGATCAATTATGAGACTCTTTACCCAGGCAGGATCTTGTTACAAGCTCTCAACACAGATCTCTCAAAAATACGCCCTGCTTTGCTTGCCACTCTGACTTTTCCAACTGCATCACTAGTAGTCGCGAAGCACGTAAGCTAGTTGTTGTTCTCTACTTTGATGTATCTAGGGCATTTGACATGGTATCTAACAGTATTCTCTTTGAGAAGCTGTACTCACATGGAATTCGAAATCCATTACTGAACTGGTTAAAATCATTTCTAAGAACAGGGTACAAATAACCGAAGTCGGGTCAGTATTGTCTCATCCTGGGCAGATCCCAAGTGGGGTTGTGCAGGGTGGTGTCCTAGGACCACTTTTATTTGCAGTCTACATTAACAATATTTGTAACTGCTTCACCTCAGGTAAATCATTCCTATATATTGACGACCTCGAAGTAGTTTACTCCTGCTACAGTCATGAATTAAGCGATATGTTAAGAAAAATACATCTTGAACTAAGTGGTCTCGCAACATGGTGTACTGAATCCTGTCTAAAGTTCAACATTGATAAAGGCGGCTGGATTTGTATCGATAACAGTAACCTTGACCCAGCTCCTGAAGAAAATGGGCGAAAACTAGCCAAGCTCAACTCAGTCATAGGTCTCGGTATCAGATACTCTAGTAACTTAACGTTCTCTGAACAAACTGATTATGCCAGACGTAAAACACGAAGGCTCGTAGGATGCATAACTCGCAATTTCTTTTATTGTGAAACTAGGGTTTTACAATATAAAGTATGTGTCCGACCTATTTTAGAATACTGCCCGTTTATTCTTAGTGGACCCAGACAAAATGACAAGCTTAAGTTAGAAGGAGTGCAACGGCAATTCACCTTAAGAATTCTTGGTTTAGAAAGTGGTCTCCAATACTATGAACGTTGCGACAGACTAAGTTTGGAACCACTCTGGAAAAGACGTCTTAAGCTAAACCTGATTTTTTACTACAAGCTAACTAATCTGCTCGTGCACTCCTCCGAGCCAATAATTAAACCTACCGCTGTCATCAGTTACAATCTTAGAAATCACCACAACCTAGCTGCTATAGAGCATTGTCAGACTCACATGCGGTATAATTTCTTCTTAAATAAGTTTTCAGTCATTTGGAATAGACTACCAGCTGATGTGCGCGATGCAAACACACTCGCAGTGTTCACCTCCTCAGTCACCAGACTGCTCAAAGATGACAGTGCACTTCTGCGTCTGAATCCTACACCCACTTTTTCGCCCAACATGGATATTTTAAGTTCATTAAACGTGTAGTTACAACAAACTACAATTATAAATTTTTATATTATTGGAAGTACATGATAGACATTTTTACACAGGACAATAATATTAGTTCACACAATATAAAAGTTAGCATAACGGGAATAGTTAGTTAGTGCACCAAAATAACCATAGTTACTAAACAGAATATGAATGTATATATACATATTAATCACTCCCTAAGTACTCCACTTGCTTTCTTTTGCGTTGTTGTTGTTGTTTGTCTTCTTTTGTCTCTCACCATTTCAGCTTCCATTTGACTTTTTGAATGAGAATGAAGAATGTAGATATTTGCCCATTTACAATGACAAATGATCTGCAAACATTATTGGTCCCATATCTTACAATTCCCTCGTGAATTGCGCATTGCCTTCACCAACGACGCAACCTGGATTGCAGTTGTGAAATATACCTTTATACCAATAAAAAAGTATTGATTTATAATACTTCACGATTGTAACTTACAACATAACTGATTGTACCTGCAAAATAGTTTGCATTTCTTGAAAACACCTGTTTATAAGAAAATACAGACTGTCCTTATTATTAGCCTACCTTGAGTACTATTCACTTGCGATGTTACGAAGAAAATGCTGACAAAAGTATACAAGTGCATTACTTATTTTAAATTATTATCAAATATGGATATAAATCAAGAATAAGACTCGATGCCGTACACACCAAAGTTATATGGAGGAATTGACTTCAAGCTTTATTTTTTTCCCAAGTATTTGTAATCCGTCCAAAACATACTTGGGTTTTTTTGTTAATGCGAAAACAATATTTCTATATTTCTTGATGTGCTCCATTGAATGACTAGTTATCATATTGTTCCCGTAGACAAAATGACTGCAACCTTATAATTTTACCATGAACCAAATTTATGTAATTTAAATAATACTTATCCATGCCTGTACAATTGGTGTGTCGTACGCAGGTAGGAAAAAATGTATTTTATTAAATTACTATTATTAAATATGCTTACTAATCGTATATGTAATTTATCATATTGATGATGCCTGTAAACTGGCGTCCCTCATGTAAGAAATGAGAATATACTATTATTATATATATCTAAATATATACATAATTAAAACTATTATCATAAAATTGGTCTGTAATAGAATATATGAGCAACAATATAATAGTAACAAAGAAAGGAGAACAAAAGCTAATGGGAACTATTTGTTAGAGTGCCGCATTAAGTTGATAGTGTCATGCCTAACAGTTTTCTCATCACATAACAGCTGTGCCAGATAAGGTATTGTGCAGTTTTTATACTTGGTAGTCCTGGCATATAGCTTCCTATAGTTGCTTCTAGTTCCACCAGATGAAATGCAAGGAGAGAGCTGCGTATGAAGAGGGTGTTCGGGGTCTGATAATATAGAATTCGCTAGTTTCTTACATGACATTATATGTCTATCCACAATTGTGTTAACCAGTTGTTTAACGAAATCCCACTTCCCCTACTAACAGCTTTTAGTGCCCTATGCAGCGAAGCAAAGTCTTTCTTAAGTAGTCCAGGGAAGATTAATGGAGAGCAGTAAAGAGGGATGGGTAGAATACAGGAATTGACAAACTGAGAAAGCAAAGACTGCTTTATACCAGACTGCCTAAACTTCTTAACGTAGAACGTTAAGCGAAACATCTTTCTAGTCACTAGCAAGAAATGAGAGGACCAGGAAAGATCGGAGGAAATACTCAGTTCAAGGTACTTGACATTAGATGTAGTTTCAACCTCTATGCCGTCAATGATAGTGGGACCATGTGAGCTAGCTAGTTGTTGAAGGTCACTTTTTCGTCTGAAAGTAAAATTTACTACCTGACATTTAGACGGATTCAGCTTAAGACCGTTTGAAGAGGACCACTGACTAATTTCCGAGAGAAAGTTATTTAATATGGAACAGTCTGACTGAGAGTTGACAGGCATGGAGACAGAGAGGTCATCAGCATACTTGACAAAAGTGGCTACATCAGAATGGGGCAAGTCATGTAAGAAAAAAGAAAACAGAAAAGGAGAAAGAACAGCACCTTGAGGAACACCAGCTAAAGTAAGTGAGGTAGTGGAGGACTTTCCATTGTAGACAGTGTACTGCTTCCTATCAGAAAAGTAGGAATACAACCACTTATTTATCCAGCTCTCACTCTGTGTTGCAGCAAGCTTACTTAACAAGAGAGACCTAGGTACAGAGTCAAATGCAGATGTGTAATCAAGGAAGGCACACCGAACATATTTGGCTCCTCTATCTAAACTAGAGACTATATTATGATACAGAACTACAGCGGCATCTAAGGTACACCTACTATGTTTATAGGCAAACTGGTTGGGGTCATTAAAAGGCTTTAAAGAGGGTTCAAGATTAAGTAAAATAAGTCTTTCCATAACTTTTAAAAAAGGTGAGGTAATAGCAATGGGTCTAAACTTGACAGTAGGTCCACTTGTTGATTTGGGCACTGGAATAACCTTGATATTTTTCCATGAGTCAGGAATAATACTTTTGGAAAAAGATTCATTGAAAATGTCGGTTAGTGGGTAGCATAAGATGTCAGCACACTTCTTAAGGATAACAGCAGGAACTCCATCAGGACCAAAGGACTGGGTAGGTTTGAGAGATTGAAGACACATGAGGACATCATTCGTGTTAAAACATGAGAAGCAGTCATTATTTATACTATTAGATTTGGGAATCATAACATCTACAGGGATACATATGAAGGATTTATTAAGCATTTCAACATCAACGGAAGTATCATTCATTATTTGCTTACCACCTGTGATTTCCTTTAATAGCTTCCACATATTAGATGAGGATTTACATGAAAGAAGCTTCTGGTTATAGAGAGCATTTAGTCTTTGTAATTCGGCTTTAATTAAAGTGTTCATTCTCTTAACGCCAGATTTATTTCTCATTTTGTACAACCTCTCTTTTTCATGGCGAAGCTTTTTGAGTTGAGAAGAGGCGAAACGGTCGAACTTTAAGAAGATTGTCTCTTTAGGACAACAAACATCAAGTCAGAAATTGAGATAAGGTGTTATGTTACTAATTGTGTTGTCAAGAGCTTGTTCAGTAAACAGGTCCCAGTTTGTGTCTTTTAACATTGTCCTTAGATTCTGTATGTTGTCATGTGAATAACATCTGTGTTGTGTTTTCTTTCCAAGGTGGGAGAAGACCTTTTTGTGCAGCTTTCCATATACCTTGGGCAATACTCTTATGATGCAGTGATCAGAGTTAAGTAGTGGGGCTCTTTTCCGAGCTTCAAATATACTAATGTCATTTGTGAACACTAGATCTAGAATATTATCCATTCGAGTAGGGAAGTTGACAATGTTATCGTGACCAAGTGAAATAAGAAAGCTATTATCACTAGAATTGAAGTCTCCAGTAACTATAGACAAGGAGTTTCCGAAGGAGGTGGCAGCAAAGGAGGTAAATTCATCAGCAAATAAAGACAATTCGGTGGAACTACATCCAGGCGCAATATAAATGTTCGAGATGTATATGTAGTTATATTTTGACAAATGCTTAGGTCGACATTTGACGGTGAGGCAGTCAATGTTGTCACTAGAGAATTTGAAACATACTTCATTAGATGTGCACCATTGTGAATTTATGAAGATGGCGACACCGCCACCACGTTTCTTCCTAGAACTACATCGATCTTGTCTGAATAGTTTGAAATCATGCAGATACACTAGATTGTCATCGTATAGATCATGTAGCCATGTTTCTTGAAGTGATATGATCCCAGTATTTCGATATATAATGGAAGACACGAGTGATTGAAGACAGTTAATCTTGGCTGGCAGGGAGCGACAGTTAGTACTCATGATTGCAGGAACAGTCATAAATTGAATTTAACTGTTCATTTTCAAAAATGGCATCAGATTATGTTTATATCAGTGTGCATCGGGTCACGAAGAATAGTGCAGGTGGTCCTCATGAAATGTCAGACTACTTAAAATTAGTATCAACTTTCTGTCGATTAGTAGCTAGGAGGTGTGTCCTGCAACAACTGCACCTGTTACATAAGTTATCCCAGTCTTAACAATTGTTCGTGTTCATATCACTGAGATATTCCGAGATCGTTAATGAATTACTTCTGGCTATGAAGGATATGGAAGAAGCACTTGTGGCTCATATGTTTAAATCATTTATTATGAAAGAAGTTATCTGTAGGGATTTTGTGATATTCAGGTTACAATGCTTGAGGGTATGTAGTGACTGCATGCTTCTGTGCGTGAAGGAAAAGTTGGTTAAAATGAAGATGTGATGAAGTTTTCTGTACAGTGTTCATTGTGAATGGTTTACAAGTTAGCACTTATTATTTGCTTGCTTCTATACTGTATAAGACGAACAATCTCTGTGTGACATTAAAAACTACAGAAGAATGCTGTCATCACCAAAGAATGAAAAGGGAAAATGAACCTTTTTCAGCAAAGGTATGGAAATATAAACCGTTTAACTTTAACATTACTTCTTCCTTACTCCAGCGATTTAAAAACATACACTTTGTTCACTTATTTACAGATATCCGGTAATGTCAGTCAACTTGGTCACAGCAATTCAACATGGGCGAAATAATTACGAAAAACAATTGTGTAAAGATATTTGCTTATTTTTTTCATTAAATCGATTTAACATCCTGCTTACAATACTTTTCTTATTCTATCTGAGTGAAACTAAGTTTTTTTGCATGACGATGCAGATGTCAGACTTATCAATGATACTTGATGATTTATTTGACTGCATAATTAAACGTAAGCGAAATGTTACTACGACTGCTACAGCTCAACCTACTTATTTATTCGTTATGTGTAAACTTAATTTTACAGCATACGTTAACACCCGTTATCATAGGGACTGCCATAACGCTTTAATTTAAATATTAGTATCACACTGATTTGGAATACACCTAACCGTATACGAACTGGAACTGCAATGCAGTGCCTAAGTTCTACCTATTGTTGTCATTGTTCCCTACAGACTTGCGTATGACTATGAGACGTTTTCACGTAACTGTAGACGGAGACTTAAGGGCCACTAAACTACTTATAATTCACCATGCATATCGGCCGATAGTGTTCCTACAGAATTACACTTAAGTATAGTGACGAGTTCAAGTCCTAGGGAACACCGGTCTAGCATGCCGTGCTCACAAAGCGAACACATGAATTGAAAGACAACAAGATTTATATGAAAAGTTCATATTTATTATAATACAACAGTAGTTTGTTTACATATTAAGAAGATGGTCTATCTGTACGATTACTTCTCCCGCTTTGAGATGCGCACGAGTTGCGAGACCATGTCCATAGTTGACACTTATTCAGCACATTATTAACTACAAAAGGTGGAAGAGTAAACAAAAATAGAATTATGCACACAATACTACAGGGTAAATAATGCTCTCACTCACATTGGCTACCTGCAATAAACTAAAAAGGCTTTGTCAATAAGTATCCATCTGTCTCGCGACTGTTTCATTATAATTCCGTAGAAAAAGCAATATTGAAATACATCACTGAGCAATATCCACCAATAAAATGCTACACGTATACCCCAAAATCGAGAAAAGCCAAAGAACTCACGGGTTCCTTGACATTGCCAGCAACCGATAGGCCAACAAACCGAGTGTATGATAAACCAAGCCTTGCATATGCACAAAATAAGTAAACTTAATAGCTTTCTGTTGGACATCAGCATGTGGTCTAAGTCAAATGGTCTTATGTTAAATCCTTCCAAATGTCAGGCAGTTAACTTTACCTTCAACCATCGACGTGACATACATGAACTAGTTAGTTCCCATGATGCCTGCAGCATAGATGGTACAGAAATTGAAACCAAATCAAGCATTAAATACCTTGGATTAGTTCTTTCCTCGGACCTTTCATGGTCATCTCACATTTTATTGGTCTCTAAGAAAATGTTTCGTCTTACCTTCTACATTAAAAAGTTAAGACAACAAGGTATCAGCCAACCTTTAGTTCTGCGATTTTTAAACTCCTGTATTTTACCCATTTTACTTTATTGTTCTCCATTAATCTTTCCTGGGCTTCTTAAAAAAGACTATGCCGTATTACGAAGGGTATTAAATGCTGTGAGTAGGGCTTGTGGTTTGCCACTGCGTGATCTCGCCAATACCATAGTCGAGAGACACGTAAATTCCTGTAAAAATTGGGCAAAGGCCGTACTGTCAGACCCTCTGCACCCTCTTTATTCACAATTATCCCCTTGTATCTCATCAGGTAGAACGAGAAGTCAATATAAGAAATTATATGCTCGTACCACTAAGTACAAAAATTCTACAATACCGTACTTAGTCCGTATTTTATGTGATGAAGACACTGTTAGACGTGAAACATATAAGTTACTATGTAATTAGCATAGTGAATCGACCCTTTCATTGTTCATCTTTCTGTAATTCTATGGTGTCACCCTTTCTATCGTTTAATTATAACTTTGCTATTTTTATTTTAGTTGTTATTACTATTATTACCATAATTTTATATTTTTCTCCTTATCCTATACTGTAATTGCTACATAGCTCCTATAAAAACGTTTTGTTATCATTATTGTGTATTAATTATTCCGTTTATCTATTTTTTTTTGTTTGTTGTTGTCGTTTTTGAGTAAATTAGATGCAATACTGTACTGAATGCTGAAAATTCCTTGCTGTATCATTAATACTGTTTTTGGAATAAAGCAAAAATTATTATTATTAGAAAACGTTAGAATACTCAATTTTTACATTTATTTTCATCAAATATGCTTGTAAACAACACATACCTCAACCACACAAATCTGCACACAACATCACCTGACAAGGACAAATTAAATATCAAATTAGCCACCACTGTTCCAGCCAATGAAAGACGAGAAAACCTGAGGCGCGGAAAAATTAAACACGTCAAAGCCTATATCCTTACCCTTTCTTCACGTATCTTCACGTATTTGACAAATGGCTGTTTTGTTGTGTTATTCACTTCAAAAACATTTTTTAAACTTTAACTTGACTTTTGTCTGTTAAGTTTTGATTTTTAACACTTATATAGTCTATATTGGGAAAATTGTCTTGACTGTTTCCAGTAGAAGTTCATTATGTCAAAAGTACCACATAAATGTAATAGGGCGGAGTGTTACTTTTTGGTAGATGACTATGCTTCACAACAAGTGCTATATAGGAACTATAGTAAGGCAAACTGGACCTTAGTAGAATCAGTGCTAAGATCTTCCGAATGGAGCGAATACTTCACTACTGATGACCTCTCGAGAGCTCTGAGCATCTTCTACCTTAACTCGAACACATGCTTAGATGCTGTCATTCCACTCCAAACACTTGAGCTTTCCCCACATAGGAAGTCATTCATAAAACCAAAGGATCGTATGAAACTGAAGAAACTCTCAACAAGTTACTTCAAACACCACGACTTTGGCACACTAGGTTTAATACTTAACACACTTAGTTCCATCTCACAAGCTCGAAATTTCCGTATGAGAAACGAAGAACGCATCGCAGTAGCCAGTCCTGCCAGAGTGTATGCACTCACGGAAATCTTAAAGAAGCGAATGAATCGCATAAATCACAGCATTTCCCTCCTCATAGACAAAGGTAGGCTATGTACTAATTCTGCAGACATGTGTGAATTATTTAACTCAAATTTTGCAGGTAACTACCTTAAGCCCACAGTCCAGTTACTCAATATACACCCTGCTACTAATGTGGCACAAACTCCATTTCCACACACACCAAACTTAATTAGTACTGTTGAATTTAACTATACTAACAATAAACAAACTATAAGAACCCTAAAATGCTCAAAAGGTTTCGGTACTGACGGCATATCATTCTATTTTTATAAATATGGTGGCCCTGACATTCCCTTACTACTGCTTAAAATATTCACAATGTCCTTAGAAACCCAAACTTACCGTGATGTATGGAAAACAACGTTTATTATGCCTAAACACAAATCTGGCTCGAAAACAGACGTCAGTAACTACAGGCCAATTAATATCACACCTATAGCATCTAGCATTATGGAGAGACTAGTTAAAGAAAACCTAATGAAGCACATGCTTAGTTGCAACATTATAAGTCCGAACCAACATGGATTCCTAAAATCCAGATCTTGTTTAACATGCCACTTAGACTTCTTTAACTTTGTGACCAGCAGTCGTGACAGACGACAACTAGTACTTGTCACCTACTTTGACATCTCAAAGGCATTTGACCGTGTCGACCATTTACTACTAATGCATAAGCTGAAATCCTTAGGAATACGTGACCCACTATTAGGATGGCTTAAGTCATTCCTTAACAATAGGTCCCAAATAGTTAAACTCGGATCTATAACTTCGAAACCTAGCCCAGTCACCTCTGGTGTAGTACAAGGTAGTGTCATTGGACCCCTTCTATTTACCCTATATATTAACGACATATGTGCTTGCTTTTCTCATGGTAAACCATTCATCTTTGCAGATGACCTCAAAGTAGCTTATACATTCCAATCTGATGACCTAGGGTACTTCCAGAACGTTATACAAAAAGAACTAGATAAAGTGACTGCTTGGTCGTCTTTATGGAATCTCCAATTTAACCTTAAAAAATGTGGCTGGATCTGCTTCGGTGCACCCTCAATCAACATGAAGTTAATGCTTCAATCGGCTAACCTAACCAGACTCCAAAGTGTCGTTGACCTAGGTCTGAGGTACTCGAGTAACCTAACATTCTCTGAGCAAGTGGCATCACAGACTCAAAAGTCGAGGATGCTCTTAGGATGCATACTCAGGAACTTTCACGACAATGAAGCAAAACTCATTCTGTACAAAACCTGTGTGAGGCCACTACTAGAATACTGTCCATTTATTATTAGCAGCACTCACACACGTGAAAAGCTAAGAATTGAAGGTATCCAACGATATTTTACCTCAAAACTACTTGGCTACGAATGTAAGAAAGACTACATCTCACGGTGCATGATTCTACAACTTGACCCACTCTGAAAAAGACGACTAATTATAAACCTAGTATTCTACTATAAGGTCCTACACAAAATATCATTCTCAGACATTAAGGATATACAATTCGCGCAAGAAGGCTCTTACGATCTGCGTAACCAAAATTGCACAGTAACAATAAAAGCCTTTAAGTCAACACTCCACGAAAACTTCTTCACAGTCATGTATTCTAAAATATGGAACAATCTGCCCCTAGATATCAGGAACTGCAATACAGTTTTAAGTTTCAAACGCTCTCTGTCCACACTATTTCACTCTACCGACTATATAAATAAACTATGTATTCCTAGAACGAATCAACTATTAGTCTACTACAGTACCTAAACGCGCTTGAATACCCTCACTTCCCTAAAGACTATAAATAATCTAGTAGCATAAATGCATAAAAAGACATAGTAGAAACAAATTTTTGTTCATCAAATAGCGGGCTATGGGTGACTTGAGTGCAGTAAAACAAATCTGCTTGAAATTGACCAATATTAATCTGCATTCAGTTGAACTCACATCTGGTAATACTTGCGAAAAAATGATATCAAAATCATAAAAATTAATCACTCATTTTAAATTAATGCCCAATTTGAACACAAAACAAGATATGATGCCGCACACAACAAAGTTATATGGAGGAATTGACTTCAAGCTTTATTTTTTTCCCAAATATTTGTAGTTTATCCGACACGTACTTGGGTTTTTTTGTTAATGCGAAGACAATATTTCTATATTTCTTTATGTGCTCCATTGAACGACTAACTATCAGAATGTGCTCACTAACTGATGTCAGAGGAGAGCAGCCATGTAATTTCACTATAAATCAAATTCATGAATTTAAAAAAATACTTATCCATGCCTGTACAACTGGTGTGTCCTACATTGATAGGAAAATATATATTATTATTAACTCCCCACATGTTCGCTCCGTGAAATCTGAAGCGCATGACAGTGGGACAAGTGAGGTAATTAGCTGTGAAGTAAGCTTTGCAACTGGCACTCTACTCATTGTAGTTCTGTATAGAAGTCCCTATTGTCAGTGTGATGACTTTATTTTAGATCACTTCAAACAGTGGAGTAAACACAGCAGCTCTCTTATTCTAGGTGATTCTAATGCACCTCAAATAGATTGGGTAGCTGTCACATCTCCAGGATCCGCTAATAAGTTCGACAGCCGGTTACCCTTGATTACCATGGAAAATGCCCTGACACAACATGTCTTATGTAGTACAAGATTCAGTTCTACCCAAGGATCTTCCTCGCTGGACTTAGTGCTTACTCATTACAACGACGACGTGGATGGTCTAGTTATTCATCCACCTCTAGCAAACAGTGATCACTTAGTCTTAGATTTTAACTTAAGGGCTGCCAATTTAGTCAGTTTTCAACCCAAATCCAGACCTAGTGTTTGGCATGCTGACATAGTCGCTATAAAGGAGCGTGCTTCAACTGCCGACTGGTCAGTCAATATCGTCTCATCCATTGAAGATGAATGGGATAGATTTAAGAATACACTTGAGAGGGTTACCACTGATTTCATTCCCTGGAGGGTTCCTAAGAGACCAACAAATCGGCCACCATGGATAAACAGACAAGCTATAACACTGCTAAGACGGAGAAAAAGGTTCTGGAATCTCTTTGTTTCTACTGGGCTTCAGCAGTTCCGGCTGAAATACTGTGAAACCAGAAACCAGTGCAAAACTTTGATTCACCAGTCAAGGATAGCTTACGAAACCCAGTTAGTTAAAATTTCACCAGGCTGCCCAAAAAGACTCTTCTCAAATATCAAGAGAAGAACACGTGAGAGTGATGCTATCCCACTTCTTATGCTTGAAGATGACCAGACAAACATGGCTGAGGATAACTTGACTAAGGCTGAGGCTTTGTCCAAGCACTTTAGTCAAGTATTCTCTGATAATATTGATACCAGCTTTGTAACTTTTCCAGAAGGTAACTTGAAAATAGCACCCTTATACATTGGAAAGGACACTGTCCTAAAGTGGCTTCTAAGGCTCAATCCTGGTAAGTCCAGTGGCCCTGATGAACTCCACCCACGTATATTAACAGCATTGGCTGAAAACATAGCCGAGCCATTGTCGGTAATCTTCAATATGTCTCTGGGCTAGTCTAAATGTCCAAGAGACTGGAAAGATGCCATCATTAGTCCGGTCTTCAAAACCGGATCGAGAAACTTAGTTCAGAACTATCGTCCTGTTAGTTTGACCATTATTGTTGTTAAACTACTAGAAAGAATAATTCGTGATGCTATCATTCAGTTCATTGAAGGGAACAAACTTTTCGCTGTGGAACAGCACGGTCTTAGAGCAGGTCATTCTTGCTTGACCAACCTTCTTTTGGCCAGAGAAAGTCGGGCAAGCTCAACTGATGCTAATATACCGGTGGATGCCATATTCATCGACCCTAGCAAGGCGTCTGACAGGGTTTCTCATTCAGGTCTTCTAGTAAAGTTAGATAGTCTGGGAATCAATAAAGTGGTCACCGACTGGATTCAAGACTTTCTAAAGGACAGAAGACAAAGAGTACGAGTTAACGGGGTTTTATCAACATGGGAACCGGTTAAGAGTGGCGTTCCTCAGGGTACAATTCTAGACCCACTTCTTTTCGTGATTTATGTTAATGAGATTCCATCGATAGTTAAGTCATCCTGCTTACGGTTTGCTGATGACATCAAGATAGGGAGGGCTTTACACGATGACAGTGATCAACTTGATTTTCAGGAATGTTTAAACTTGTTAAGTGATTGGTGTAAGCACTGGGCCTTGCAGATTAACTTAAGCAAGAGTGTAGTTATGCATGTATCTCATAGTCACGTGCACAATTACTCAATGAATGGCATTACTCTCCCAGTGGTCGCTGAGTACAAGGACTTGGGAGTGGTTGTGCAGCATGACTTGAAAACAGCAACAAACTGTAGAGCTGCAGCCACTAAGGGTTTTCGAATATTATGGGCCATACGCAAGGCTTTTGCCAATTTTGACGCTGATATATTTCGTATATTATATCCGACTTATATCAGGCCTCATTTGGAATAAAGGATCCAGGCAGCGAGCCCGTGTTTCAAATACAAAATAGACTTATTAGAAAGGGTGCAAAGAGTAGGAACTAAGCTAATAAAGGGTTTCTCAACTCTCTCATTTGAGGAGAGGTTAGGTCGACTGGGTTTATTTCCACTGTCATACAGACGACTTAGGGGTGACCTAATACTAGCATACCGTATCCTAAGAAATGATTTTTGAGCTAATTTATCTAATTAATTTCTTCCTTCTAGCACCAACCAATTACGAGGACATCACCTCAAGGTTCAAAAACCACGGTCGAATCGTCTGCGTCTGAAGATCCGTTTTTCGCATCGAATTGTGAATCATTGGAACTCCCTACCGGAACATGTCGTATCAGTGCCATCCGTTGATTCGTTCAAGGCGAGATTGGACCTCCTGTGTGTAACAAATCGAAAGGATTAACACAGGCATATAGCCCACTATCCTAAATAAATTGTAAACTGTAAACTAGTGGACCAAAACAGAAACACGAATGAAATATGCGAAAACAAGGACGAAACTTACCACGATATCACGTGGAAACAAATAAGTTTATTGGACATTATTTATACCGCTTTCTGCCTTTCTCACCACTAAATACAGGAAACCAACAGGATTCAGGGCACACGAAATGCCGTAATTAAAAACATACAGGCTGGAGATTAGTCTAAGAACTCAATTGACTCTATCAATGGGATGACTATTTTGCCACTGACTCCCTGGAGGCGTAAGTCTCCCTATTTTGCAGTAGTGTTACCCTTTGGCTAGATACTGTTGCTCCTAAGAAGATATTGAAATTAAGTAGGCAACAAGTTGAATACATTCCAAGGGCATACAGCAATAAGTTAAGGAAGTTGATGAAACAGTAATATTCCACTAAGGATATATCACTACTGCACTCAGTCCACGAGTCACTGAAATCTATTAAGCGCCTACGCTCTTAAAAAGACCTCGACGAATACTTAAGTGCACTTAAAATTACCCCTGAAGCTTGTAACCCCACACACTTCTTAAAAACGAATATACTCGACGAGGGACATCTCGTAATTACTTCACGATAAAGTGATCTACAATAGGCCTGCCACCATCTGTGGACTTTTTAGTGAGTGGTTTGCGAACTTCGGCCTACAAATGCACACCCCTGGTGGAACCGCACCCCTTGCTAGTTTCTCCCTGCGGAACACAGAACAAGCAGCTAGCACGGGACCGGATGGCCTTGCTTCAATAATTTTCAAAAGCAGTGGATGCGGCATTCCACTCTTATTTCCTAAATTCTTCTCAATATCTGTGAACACCGCCACTTACCCTGACGAGTGAAGAACCAGCTTCATGATTCCACACTACAAATGTGGTGATAAGGCAAACGTTCGCACTTACAAATTTATAAATATAAGCCCAGTTACCTCTCAAATCTTGGAGAAAGTATTCAAAGATCAATTATGAGATTCTTTACCCAGGCAGGATCTTGTTACAAGCTCTCAACACAGATCTCTCAAAAATACGCCCTGCTTTGCTTGCCACTCTGACTTTTCCAACTGCATCACTAGTAGTCGCGAAGCACGTAAGCTAGTTGTTGTTCTCTACTTTGATGTATCTAGGGCATTTGACATGGTATCTAACAGTATTCTCTTTGGGAAGCTGTACTCACATGGAATTCGAAATCCATTACTGAACTGGTTAAAATCATTTCTAAGAACAGGGTACAAATAACCGAAGTCGGGTCAGTATTGTCTCATGCTAGGCAGATCCCAAGTGGGGTTGTGCAGGGTGGTGTCCTAGGACCACTTTTATTTGCAGTCTACATTAACAATATTTGTAACTGCTTCACCTCAGGTAAATCATTCCTATATATTGACGACCTCGAAGAAGTTTACTCCTGCTACAGTCATGAATTAAGCGATATGTTAAGAAAAATACATCTTGAACTAAGTGGTCTCGCAACATGGTGTACTGAATCCTGTCTAAAGTTCAACATTGATAAATGCGGCTGGATTTGTATCGGTAACAGTAACCTTGACCCAGCTCCTGAAGAAAATGGGCGAAAACTAGCCAAGCTCAACTCAGTCATAGGTCTCGGTATCAGGTACTCCAGTAATTAAACGTTCTCTGGATAAACCAATTATGCTAGAAGTAAAACACGTAGGCTCCTAGGATGCATAACCCGCAATTTCTTTTGTTGTGAAGCTAGGGTTTTACAATACAAAGTACGTATCCAACCTATTTCGGAATACTGCCTCTTTATTCTTAGTGGACTGTGACAGAATGACAAGTCTAAATTAGACGGAGCACAAGAACTCTTGGTTTAGAAGGTAGTCTCCACTACTCAGGGCATTTCGACAGACCAAAAGTAGAACCACTCTGGAAAATACGTCTTAAGCTAAACCTCAATTTTACTACAAGATAACTAATCTTCCCTTGCATTCCTCCAGGCCAACAACTAAATCTACTGCTGCCACCAGTTACGATCTTGGACATTATGACAACCTAGTTGCTACAGAGCATTGTGAGACTTACATGCTTTCCGACTTGTCAAATAAGTTGTCAGTCATTTGGAATAGACTACCAGATAGTGTATGTGAAGCAAACGCACTTCCAGTGTTAATCTCCTCAGTCACTAGACTGCTCAAAGATACTAATGTATTCCTGCGCCTGACTCCTACACCCTCTTGTTATAATAGTAATAATATATTCTCAAATTTTTACATGAGGGACGCCAGTTTCCAGGTATCATCAATTCGATAAATTACACATACGATTAGTAAGTATAGTTAGTAATGATAATATAATAAGGTACATATTTATTCCTACAAATGTAGGACACACCAGTTGTATAGGCATGGGTAAGTATTACTTAAGTTACATATTTAAATTACATGATTTACTGTTAAACAACATAGTTGCTGTCATTTCATCTTCAGTTTGTGGGAAGAATCTGATATAATAATAATAATTTTTGCTTTATTCCAAAAACAGTATTAATGATACAGCAAGGAATTTTCAGCATTCAGTACAGTATTGCATCTAATTTACTCAAAAACGACAACAACAAACAAAAAAAATAGATAAACGGAATAATTAATACACAATAATGATAACAAAACGTTTTTATAGGAGCTATGTAGCAATTACAGTATAGGATAAGGAGAAAAATATAAAATTATGGTAATAATAGTAATAACAACTAAAATAAAAATAGCAAAGTTATAATTAAACGATAGAAAGGGTGACACCATAGAATTACAGAAAGATGAACAATGAAAGGGTCGATTCACTATGCTAATTACATAGTAACTTATATGTTTCACGTCTAACAGTGTCTTCATCACATAAAATACGGACTAAGTACGGTATTGTAGAATTTTTGTACTTAGTGGTACGAGCATATAATTTCTTATATTGACTTCTCGTTCTACCTGATGAGATACAAGGGGATAATTGTGAATAAAGAGGGTGCAGAGGGTCTGACAGTACGGCCTTTGCCCAATTTTTACAGGAATTTACGTGTCTCTCGACTATGGTATTGGCGAGATCACGCAGTGGCAAACCACAAGCCCTACTCACAGCATTTAATACCCTTCGTAATACGGCATAGTCTTTTTTAAGAAGCCCAGGAAAGATTAATGGAGAACAATAAAGTAAAATGGGTAAAATACAGGAGTTTAAAAATCGCAGAACTAAAGGTTGGCTGATACCTTGTTGTCTTAACTTTTTAATGTAGAAGGTAAGACGAAACATTTTCTTAGAGACCAATAAAATGTGAGATGACCATGAAAGGTCCGAGGAAAGAACTAATCCAAGGTATTTAATGCTTGATTTGGTTTCAATTTCTGTACCATCTATGCTGCAGGCATCATGGGAACTAACTAGTTCATGTATGTCACGTCGATGGTTGAAGGTAAAGTTAACTGCCTGACATTTGGAAGGATTTAACATAAGACCATTTGACTTAGACCACATGCTGATGTCCAACAGAAAGCTATTAAGTTTGGGGCAGTCAGACTCGGAAGTGATAGGCAATGATACAGTCAGATCATCAGCATAGTTGACAAAATTGGTTTCGTTTAAATGTGGCAGGTCATGTAAGAAGAAAGAAAAAAGAAAGGGAGAGAGGACGGCACCTTGAGGAACACCGGCTTTTGTAAGCAAAACAGAAGAAGATTTGCCATTATATGCAGTATACTGCATTCTATCAGAAAAATAAGAATGCAACCAACTCTTAGCCCAGGATGCTGTGTGCGTCAAGGAGAGCTTATTTAATAAAAGGCCCCTAGGTACAGAGTCAAACGCAGATGTGTAGTCTAGGAAAGCACCACGAACATATTTGGCACCTTTGTCTAAACAAGAAACAACATTATGATATAAGACAACCGCAGCATCCAAGGTACTTCTACCATGTTTATATGCAAATTGCTTAGGGTCATTAAAAGCTTTCAATGAAGGTTCAAGACGAAGTAAAAGTAGTTTTTCCAACAATTTTAAAAAAGGAGAAGTAATTGCAATAGGCCTAAATTTACTATCGGTACCAGAAGATTGTTTTGGTATAGGGACAATTTTAATGTTTTTCCATGCAGAAGGTAGAACATTACTGGAAAAGGAAGCATTAAAAATATTAGTAAGAGGGTAACACAAAATATCAGCACAGTTCCTGAGGACAATGGCAGGTACGCCATCAGGACCAAGGCTTTGGGAAGGCTTAAGAGAACGGAGACATTTAAGCACATCAAGGGTATTAAAACCATTAAAATTATTGTCTATGTGATTTGTATCATTAGGAAGGATATCGTTAGAGGAGCGTATGAAAGACTTATTAAGATTATTAACATTAAGAGATTGTACAGAATTACACCGCTTACCGCTAGTTATTTCTTAAAAAAGTTTCCATAAACTAGAAGGGGTTTTACATGACAAAAATCTTTGGTTGTATAAAACATTTAGTCTGTGCATTTCGAGTTTTATCAGAGGATTTAGCTTTTTTACACCTGACTTATCATTTGTTTTGAACAACAGTTCTTTATCTCTACGGAGCTTTTTGAGATATGGAGAAGAGAAACGGTCAAAACGAGTGAATAATGTTTCTTAAGGACAACATATTTCCAAACAGAATTTAAGATAATCTGTGGTGTTTGTGATTGTGTCATTTATTGTTTGTTCTGTAAATAGGTCCCAGTTAGTATCTATCAACATGCATCTGAGTTTGCTTAGATTATCTTGTGAGTAGCATCTCCGTTGAAATTTACTGTAGAGGTGAGAGAAGACACGTTTGTGTGATTTGGAATATATTTTAGGCAGTACACGTATGATGCAGTGGTCAGAGTTCAATACAGGAGCACGTTTGCGAGCTTCATGTATACCAACATCATTGATGAATACTAGATCTAGTGTTTTTTCGAGACGGGTAGCAAAGTTAACAATATTGTCATGGCCAAGTGATATAAGGAAGGAGTGATCACAAGAGTTAAAATCGCCAGTCACTATTGATAAAGAGTTCTCGAAACAAGCTGCAGCAAAAGCGGTGAATTCATCTGCGAACATAGATAAATCCGATATGGTACAGCCAGGAGAGACATAAACATTAGAAATATAGATGAATTTGTATTTTGACAAGTGTCTCGGGCGACATCTGACAGTGATGCAATCAATGTAGTCATTCGAGAATTTGAAACAAACATTGTTAGAAATAGACCATTTTGAGTGAATAAATGTAGCTACTCCTCCGCCGCATTTTTTCTTGGAACAAACACGGTCTTGTCGGAATACATTAAAATCATTTAAAGATACTATATTGTCATCATATGAGTCATGAAGCCAGGTTTCTTGTAGAGTTACAATACCAGTATTATGATAAGTTTCGGACAACAACAGGGACTGAAAATCCAGAATTTTGTTGGGCAGTGACCGACAGTTCGTACTAACGATAACCGGAACAGTAGTTTGATGTATGGGTGTAGATTTTAAAGCACGTTGCCAACCACCATGGTGCTTTTTCTTGAGTTTATTGCAAATATGAACGTTTTTAGGTTTTAAGCATTTTATATAATCCCGAGAGTGAATGATACGATTAGAATGCATAATTTTAAATGTAAACACCAACAAAATATGAGTAAATAGATGCAAAATGTACATGGAATATGGTAGCCCAAAATGTTCAAACAGGCCGCCAAGGTCAAGGTCGTATTCAATGGAACACATCAAGAAATATAGAGATACTGACTTCGCATTAACAAAAAATCCAAGTATGCGTTGGATGGATTACAGATACTTGGGAAAATAAATAAAGCTTGAAGTCAATTCCCTCATATAACAATAAAATGCGTCTTATAATAATATATTTTCAATTTATGCACATGAGGGACTCCAGTTGACAGGCATCATCAATATCATAATAATGGGCACATGGAGTAAGCATGTTTAAAATTTTCACTGACACAAGATATATATATACAAGAGAAGGTAATAGAATAATGACAGTAAGCACACTCTGAATAATTTAAAACAACTTATGTGGCATAATCCTAGGCGGCTGACCTTAAATATCACTTTCTAGAACAGTCGTTAAAATTTCACTTGGAAATTATTTTTTGTCAATAATTTTCAATAAAGTTGTGTTATATGTTATCTGGATTGATGGGAATTCCCATTTTCTAGCCAGTTACTTTGGTGTCCACGTCATGTTATCCGACTGCGACACCCCTTAGCATATTGGTTGCAACGATCAGTGTTTCAGGCGAACTTTAGCAAAATATCGCTATAATGAGAAAGACAGGATAGTTGAAGGGTAATGTCATCTACACCAATAGTCTACTTTATTTAGATGCTGCACCTTTCGGCATGGTATCATTCAATGGAGACTTCACGGGTGACTCTAAACTTTAGCAGCCCAAAACCGAAACTTCCTTGAGAACGGAAGAATGACCTTGAGCAGGCAGTCACCTGACTCGGAATAGATGCTGCACATCGTTTGCGGTGCGAATACGCTCCAGAGTTTGTTTTTGATTACTGTTTAGAGAACAGGCTGATAGCGAGGTCGAAGACTTGCCAGTGCGGAGGTGTAATGCATATACAATGATACACGAGGTGCGTCGACGGTTATGTTTACCGTTGCAGGGAGTGCAGATGCAGAAAATCGGTCCGAGAGGGTATGTCGTAATTTTTTAGTTTATAGATCCCTTAGATACTGTCTCGCGAAAGTTTCTTGGAGTTATCTCAAAAAACGGATAAGATATGTGAACGGATCAAGAAATCTAATGATTTACAGTTATCTCGACGAGTTTATGGATAGGACTTGGTTTAACATGACTTTAAAGACTCCTATGTCAAATTGGGAGGTTTTTTTGCAACATATACGAGAACGCTACCCTTTGTAACTATTTTTTAACATTGCATTACTTGTATATAAACGATTTATTAAAATTATGCGCCGTTCATTTTAAGCCTTCTGATTGGTTAAAGTTGTCCTTGTCCAGGTCATTTGTCCGTTCGTAGGGTAGTTTTCGTTTGGGCTGCTAAAGTTTACAGTCACCCACAATAATAAACGCGAAGAAGTACTGGGACATACTTGTACGCTATTTTGGTCAAATAGAGCACTGCAACAAGTTCAAACTCTCAAATATCTTGGATATTGAAGTTGGTGGGACTGTAAAGGCTGCGTTACACTGGCTCTTGATTTGATTTTGATTTTGATTACAGCTTGATTCCACGCTGATGGTAAGTTCAGTGTGACACTAATTTACGTAATTCAGGAATATCGCGAAATCGCCAAATATGTTTCGACAAGTTCACCAGACTGGTTCCAGTCAAACGTAATGGCCGTTACAAATTGGCAAGCTAATAACAATGGAGGACGTGCTCTTGTTGCATTTTCCTCTCGTTCATATATACACGTTCTCATCATTAAACAAGAAACGAACTGGGAAAAACAACAGGAATATTCGTGGGGTTGTGTGGGCCAGATAATTGCCCACCAAGACAAAATATCGGCAGTAACCTTTGATGAGTGTGCTTGTTTGCGTGTGGTTTCTTGTGGCTTAGATGGTTTGGTTCGACGTTGGAAGTATTTCAGTCAAGAATGGATGCTGGAGACTGAGTTTAATATACAGGAAGTGCGGGGAAATATCAACCCAACAGCTGTCAGCTGTTTCTCCTGCTCTGCAAATGAGTCATACAACTTCGTGGGCACAGATAGAGGGTGGCTTTTAGTATGGGTTGTTGACTGTGAGACGAACAAATCTTACTATGTATCTAAAAAATTCGAAAACGACTCTGTTGTGATGTGCGCATGGGAGAAATGTGCAATAGTTCAATCCATTTCGCGAGTTGCTGTCGGTTACAAGAAAGGAATTGTGTGTGTTTATTCATTTATACCGTCGGATATTTCTTCAACTCCAAGCATCGTACAGTTGACCCGCTTCTATGCTCATGAGGCGGATATCTGTCATATTGTATGGCGGTCAAGTGCTTCTGCGTCATCGTCAGATCCTGAGATTCTTACATGCGGACGTGATCAGATGGTTAAGGTGAGTGTTCGACAAAGTCTTCAATCAAATTTCAGTTTAATATTTTCTAAATAATAAATAATTTCCTCACTAAATTCACCGTTTTACTGTCAAAAGACGTGTCAGTTAACTGTGTAGAAATGGTTGCAGGCTGCAGCTTTTACAGTGCGGCAATCTATGGGATATGTGTTATGTGCGATTTGGTAGATCACTTGCTTAGCTGTTGTTGTTTGAAATAAGTCCCAGCCAGTTATTCGTGTTGCACGCTTCATGAGATCCCATTCGTCAAGCTTGTCTAGAAAGTGGGCGATGGTTTTACTTCAAATACCGATGACAAGTATGTATGCTGAGTGAAACCTGCCAGTGTAAGGTTTTAGTATCGAGTATTCATTGATTTTTACGTTTATGTTTTTGTCCAGTCAATAAATAATCATGTTTCTCAATCCCTTTTATTATATATCATTGCGTTCACCTGACACGAGGTGTAGAAAACTTACGTTATAAGTTAAGTACTACGCATTATAAAAAAAAAATATTATTTTAATGTATGTATAACATGTTCAGATGTCTAAGTGTGTATTGATTTGAGATACAACTGGTTTACACTCAGTATCAATGATAATTTGCAGTTACACTCACAACTAACCAATTAAATCTCCATTCTCGTTTGAAAACTATAGTGGAATAGTGTGACCTGTTTCGCGTTTGTTTTTTCTCTGTCGGTGATAGCCGACCATACACATGGTCTGGGTTCGCTCCCCGGCCGATGCACACCTGATATCAATGGTTGGCCAGCGAAATTTGGACTACCGATATCACATGCTGAAAATTCCATACTTGTATCAAAAATACTGTGTGGAGTCAAGCTACAATAAGAAAAATACTACTCAAGTCATTTTATAGTGGACATCAATACTGTTCTATGTGTCCTACATTCCTTCAACTTTATATATTACTTAAATTTTTGGAGTGACACTTTTGTCGTTTAGGAACAGGGAAATTATGTAGTCTGACTTTGTGTTATCAGTTTTAGACACGAGTATTTAAGAGTCTGTAAACGAAAACTGAATCCTATAATCAATATTCATGTGTATGTGAAACTGAGTAACTAATTAATTCGCCAGCAGCTGTCTCAGTCTACAGGATGCCACTCAGACACCGGCAACTGGAATCTTAAGGAAATTTAGGCTTCTTTCCCAGTCCGATTATAACCCAGTGACATCAAATTGTTGATTATTCCTTTTTAACCTTTTTACGTTATGTGTGATGATAACTTTTATCGTTGTTGTGTTATGAATAGAAGCAAGTGGAACAAATGAATTCGTCCAACATATGATATCATTAGTGCACAGTGTTCAACGAATAGCTGATTTCATGTTTCCTAATATTTAAATGATGCTATTTATTAGGGGTATGTTTATCCATCTTAACTAGACAGATATTTCTAGGTATTGCATCTTGTGTTCAGCGATATTTTTCATATTATTATCAGACATAATGCACGATAATGTGGGTGAAAACATAGAGAGTCGTTACATCATTTTTCCTTAAATCCTTTTATTGATTAGTAATTTGACATATGATATGCAGATTTTGACTTAAAACAACTATAACTTTAAAGGTTAAACGGCATTTGTTTACAATTCTAATGGTTGCATATGTTTGCAGATAAATTCGCAATTTTCAGCCATCGATTATGGTAAAATTGGTTGAAGCACTCTCGATCTTCGATCTTCTTAGGTAGATCTACTGTATTTCTCTTATTTGGTCTGCCTTTTGAAGCCAGGAAACATTATATATAAACTAATTAAGTATTTATTCCGACTCCACACTTTAAATATGCTTACACTTCTGACAACACAAAGCGGCTAACGACCATCTCATAATTTTTTATTTTCTGTTTTTTATTCGTTTACGTTCGCACTGGAACATAGGGCTTCAAGGTAGAGACTTAAAGTTTCTGTAGCAGTGGTGATTATTTTTACAGGATGGGGTTGCTAGCCTCGTGCCCAACCTTCCCTCCTGACCAGTCTCATTACTGATTTAGCGAGGTAAAGGAGTCTGTCAGCCGGGGATCGAACCTCGGACCACTTGCGTAGTCGGCGAGCACTCTACCTCTGTGCTACTGACGCACAAAAATGTCAGTATCATTACTAAATTCTTCCTCTAATTTACCAGGGGAATTCCACTTTCTTCGGCATTATGATTATTCCTGCTTCTATTAGCCGACAGTTTCTACTTCGTATTCACTCGTGTTTTAAAGTATGTTATGTCGTCGTTCTAGTAATCGTATTCTTAAACTTTGCAGGGACTGAATAGTTTCGTTTTTATTCGTTGTATTGCTGTAGAGAAATTTGAACAAATGCGTCTTTTCCATTAAACGTTTATGTTTTCCCACGTTAATGATATTCTTTCTCCCGTACATTTCTGCACACTATAATTCCCTTGAATCTTTTTTTTTTCTCTCTAACTTCTTGAGCTACATATAGTGTGGCAACAAACTTCTATCGGTACTTCTGTGTAAAGTTCTGTGCTGAAATCCCCATTTCTGTTTAATTTCATCGTATATGTACTAATGGACTGAGTCCTGACTGACTTCAGCGACTCAGATTGTCTTGTTACCATGACTATGTGGATCATGTAGTCATCCTTCGTAAATGAAGACGCTGGAAAAATACAGAGTCTTCTAAACACCTTGAGCAGCAGTCGTCGAATGTTTGGCATGCGATTATCTCTTGTCATACTACAGGGCTGCACTACGTCGATTCCTAGCGTAAAGATAAGCAGGAGTGAAGTGGTGGAGCGTGTTGACCACTTCACTTATTTGGAAAGTTCCATTAACCAGTCCCAGTGCGTTGATCGCTGACGAAATCTCACTATGGATACAGAAGACTTGTTTGGCTTTTGGCCCGCCAACTTAAACCATCTCTGGTGTAGACGTGATATCTGGCTGGCTGTTGACCAAAGGACGTGTAAACTGCTCACCAGTTGACTCTCACCTACTCCTTTATAGATGTGAGTGAAACGTGACCACTGACAGTGAAAGACATGGAAAGCCCGGCGAGCTATCTTTCATCATACGTGTCTGTGTTATGGTATGGTATGATAGGGTGAGTAATATTGTATTGAGGTTAGGCATCGGTGGAGTTCTAGGTAAGGACGTAGCGGAAGACAACCAACGAGGTTGTGATGTTACATCGATTGAGATGCCTAGGAAAGGTGTCATGCCTGCTAGCCCAGCCATCGATCGCCTTACTCGACGGGAAATCTTACCTAGCTGACATAGGATCGGTGAGGTCTAAAAAAGCTACTGGTGGTGAAACGAAAACACGACATCACCAGTCAACAACATCCATAACAGTTGGTTTAAGCCAGCCAGCCAGCAATATTTTTCGTGTGTCTGTGTGGACACACATACATAGGGAGGAGTAATCGTGCTTTGTATGTGAGGGTGGGAGATCATATCCTGAAATGGTTTGAAAAACAACTTAATTGTGGAGAAGCAATATATGCAGGTGTCAGACTACCAACTTCGTCTATTGCTAAACATCTAATCGAGATTAACCATAAGGTTGATGTTAACTCAGCCTCTAAGGTCATCTATAAAAAAATGGTCAGGGGCACTTATTGGAATACGCTGAGGGTATAGCTATTCATAAACTTAAGCCTCCCCATGTATTCGAAAACAGTTTATTATTACTCTTAACTTATCTTGGTAATCCTTATTTGATTGGATTACTAAACGTTGTGCTAATCATTCTGAAATCCTTTTTTGTCACTTTGTTTAATTTAATTGCCCTTAATTTTTTCAAATATATTGACTTGACAAGTAAATGTGTGAGCAGATTGTTCGAAATGTAAAGCGCGAATACATCACATTTTTCAGATAATCTCCGTCTTCTATTAGCACTATTCGAATATCCAATGAAACTATTGTTCTTTCGGATTACTGTCCTTCTCCCCTGACTCACACTTCTGTTTATTATATATCTGTGGTTTCTTGTCATGCTGTGTGTGTGCTACGTGGAGTGCGAGAACTCGAACTGCTGCACATCTGTTCAAAGTTCTGTGTTGAAACCAGTGTGTCAGTCAGTAATATATTAGTATATTCATATGCAGTAGGACACCATTTTTGCTAATGTTTGATTTCTTTTTGATTTCTGTAAATAGGTATGGAATGTCACCACTTCAGAATGTACTTCATCTTACCAAGTTCCCGGTCAATTACGTCAACAATTCGGAAATGCTGGACGACATAACGAGAAAAGTGAACAAAATGGAGCTCCATGGATATCTGCTTGCTACACACCAGGAAGTGATTCGTCAGTGAATGTTTTATTCTCAAGTGTACGAGGTGGACTATTTTACTGGGATTGCAAAGGAACGCCTAGCTGTATGTCGCTTGACAGTCAGGGACATTCTATGCTAATTTTCTCAATGCACTACTTTCTTAATTCACCAGGACTGGTAATCACTTTGAGTCAAGATAGATTTTTAATTGTTTGGCAGTTGGTGGAAGGATCTAAGCTGTCAGTGATTCTTAAAGTACCTACAATGTCTGCAGGTGTTTGCTCTTTAGCTCAATCTGAATTTAGCAATGGTCCCTTAGTTGCAGGTCTTTCAGACGGTTCCATCATATTTTGGAAGTTTCCTGCACCAGAATTGTTTGGCGAAAGAAATTCTTCTGATAATCAAAAGAAAGAAAATTTTGTTTCAATATCACCTCGAGGATGCAAATCATCTTCGATAACCACGCTGTCTTGTCATCCTTTACCGCAGTTTGAAAATGTTATTGCTTATGGCACTGAATCAGGTTGTGTGGAGATTGTAGATATTAATAAGCTACGAAGAATGAAATCACAAAAGCCTAAACCGCAGCTGTATGCATTTGGTTCAACTGTATATCGAGTTACCTGGGGGCCTTTACTATTTTCTGATATATATCGTAGAAAGGCAAATAAAAGTGAAGAGAGAACTAGCGAAATCAATCATTCGAAATCTGATAATTCTAGCATTTCAACAACGCATATAATTGCACAAGAAGATGAGAATTCCACCGAGGATAACGAAGCCTCATCTAAGTTTTCTTTCTACGTTTACAGCATAAGTAAGGGGAAAATTTACTGTCATTTTGGATGCAGTCGTCCACCAATTGATGTTAGCACAAAATTCCCCCGTTTTCCGGGTACTACAGATGAAGACTGGAAAGCATTGATCCGTAGTGAGATATCATTCCGTCTTGTCAGTAAATCTGAACTACCTGGTGTCGATCTAATTGCTGATACTTTTAACTGTTTAGTAGCTGTTGGTTATCGTTCAGGTGAAGTTGACATTTATGGTTTCTTACGTTCAAACTCATCAAATTGTGAGGAGGAGGAGGAGGTGGAGAAGGAGTCTAGACGACTTGTCTTTATTTGTCGTACTGTGAATCATTCCAAGTGTGTTAACTGTTTAACTTGGTCACGAGATCATTACTGGTTGGCTGTAGGTTCCAATGAAACCTTTATCACTGTCACAGATGTCAAAATTCAATTGATCAACTACCTTAATCAAGGCGAATACTCTAAGCCTATTCAACTGTCTACTAGTTTAGCTCGTTTAGAAGGACATTACAACAGAATCACGTGTCTAGATTGGTCTCCACACGATCCATTTCTGTTATTATCTGCTTCCTTTGACGGTACAGCTAATGTTTGGAGAATTCATCCTGAAAATATTGAAAAAGATAATTTTTCAATCTCTAATTTTCGTGCACTTCGTTCACGTCATTTTGCTTGTCTATGGAGTCGTCAAGAGCCTGATCTTGCATTCAGTGGTGGTGAATTATGTCATTTATTCGGTTGGCAACCCTCTGAACAACTCTTCAGTCAACCTCCGCACACTCGCCGATATCGTCCATCCACTGCTAAAAAACTTGTAAATGATCGAGAAGCACCGTCCAACGGAGATATTTTGTGTTGTGATCCTGTTCCAACAGAAACAGAATCCCTTCCTGATTCCAAAGCACTAAATGACAAAGAGTTAGAACAAAAGCAAGTAATAATAAAATCGAATGACATCCTACCTAATGGTACTTCTCATCAAGAAATGTCTATTCCTCTACAGTGTAATTCGTCTCGGAAAGTAAATTCTACTGACATTCGTGATAAAAGGAAAAGACCTGCTCTTTTTCCTAATTTATTCAATTTTATGAATACTAATAATTGTGAATTAGATTTAGATAACTCTCCACCCATTCAACTAGGATCTTTTCTTTCACAAATTTTAAATGCTTCAAATTTCGTAACTGAACAAATGAATGACAAACAAGTGGAAATTGATTTGTTACTTCTACTCCCACAAGCTCGTATGACTCGTGCATGCCTTTTAAAATATCTGAATATGGAGGCGTCTGCTCACTTGAAGTCATTTCATTCTCAACAAAGACCTAACAGTCTTGTGCATTTGGATGCGTATTGTATTATATTATTATGGATAGGTCATGTGGTCACGGTGGCATCTATTATGTCTTCAGAAGGTCATATGCCTTTTTGGTTACTGTATGCAGTTCAGCTATCGTTTTCTTCAGATGGATCTTCTGGAAGTGGGGAATGGGATTTACTAGGTGAAAAAGTGAGTGATTTACATATTTAGACGAGAAATACAATCAAAACATTCATAGACGAATATGCATTTATACTTTTCAGATTTTCATCGTCTAACTTTTTTGAAATGTGTAAATTCCAGCCAAACACTAAGCAGTTACAGACGACATTATCTCTCTAGTTACAAGCAAAGCAAATGATGAAGTTCCATAGGAAAACTTCAGCGTGACCAAACTAATCCTCAGACTAAGTCAAGTGACTGAAACTCAGCACGCATACAGAGGGCTAGTTTCGCATATGCCAGCTTACGCCGTCTCTGTTGTAGACGTGATATCCGGCTATCGACCAAATGATGTATGTACTGCTCAACAGTCCGCTCCGTTGTCCTTTATGGCTGTGAGACCTGGCCATTGAAAGTGGAAGGCATGAAAAGCACGGCTAGCTGTCTTTGATCATAGGTGCCTGCGTTCTACCTCCCGTGTGAAGTGGTAGGTGTAATATGGTGAGTAATATCGAGATTAGGCGTCGAGTGCTAGGAAATCAATCGACGAGGCTGTGAAGTTACATCGACTGAGATTGTTAGGACATGTGTTACGCATGCATTCCTAGCTACCGCCTATCTCGACAACAGGCAATGTTAGTTGACATAGAATTGTTCAGGTTGGAAAAGAGCCAATGGTGGTCAAACGGAAACATGGTCTCATCAGTCAATGAAATCCACAACAGTTGGTTTAAGCTAGCCATGTAGGAATGTGTAGAGTTCCTGACTGGTTGGGGTCCTCGGGACGGTAAACACCAATGGCAATGGTTGGAAACAATTGGTGATATGGCTGAAAATCGTTCTCAGTGGCGCTGATGCATCCATTCCTTGTGACTTATAATACCCAATAAAACTATATTTTTCTTCGATATTACTACTGTTTTTGCCTCACATCTCTGTTTACTTTCTCTATTTTGCGTTTCTTTTTACTTTCTTCTCTGTCTTTGTGCTAAGTGAAGTGTGGCGATTCGAACTGCTGCACATCGGTGCAAAGTTCTATGTTGAAACCAGTCATTCACTCTAGCCTGTAAAAACGATGTTGGATATTGTATCCTTAGGCCGCTTAACGGTTTCAATTGGCTAATTCAGTTTGATATTTCTCAAGTTTTATTCGTCAGTGTATTTTGAAGCTACCAGTGTTTCATTATTTTCTATGGTATTATGTAAAGAGAGGCGACTAGTCAATCTGGCTATGTACTGTTTGTTGTGTGGTGGTGGGCAGTATGTGTTACGCATACGGAGCTACCAGTTGTTTTGACTGTGCAATTGCGAGGACTCGTAGGCGTAGGGATGGCACTGAGTGTTGGGGTAGAAACATCCTGTATTGACTGGAACCTTGTAGATAGCCATATTTGTGCGGTCTGTCTGAACGGGCCCGTTTGAAGAAGAAAGGACTACGTTACTCGTTGGTGTCTTTTCATAGTCTCTGCTTACCACCCAATGGACTGCAGTTCGGATGAATTAAAGAATCATTCCTACCAAAATCTGTCTAGTTTGGTGTATAAAGCAAGACACTCAGACGTAGTGATTTTAGCTGGCAACTTCAATGCTCACGTAGAAAGGTTATGCCGGAGTTCCCTGCCGGCGAACTGAGAACGGTGATCGTCTTCTACAGTTCTCTTAAGATAATCATCTGTTCCTAGTCGGCGCTAACTTTAGGCGCATAGAGAGACAGTGCCTATCCTGGTGACCTCCTTAACCGAATCATCGTCGGACTCAAATAGACGACACAGCGATAGACTATCTTTGGCGGGGGTCAGTAGAAGGCTGCCACTCCTTCTTAAACACGTTTTTAGACTCCGATCACTCCCTAGTTGGCTCAGGTTCATATTTACGATTGATTGTTTCGACTAGAGATGTTTGCTTGAAATAGCATTGAGTTGTGGGGCGTATTATTTGGAGTGATCAAACATAACATGGCAGGAATCCATGGAGTCACTGACTGTTTGTTTGAACTATGTAGCGCGGTGTAGCTTACGCAACTATAATCCTTGAGGTACAGAAGTCAATGGTATATGACATTTGGGAACATCATGGGAGGTCATTCACAGTGTGATATATTTACCTTTTATCATCTTTCACATTTGGTCCAATGATAATCATTCTGTTTTTTGGTATTGTAATTACATTTCTATCTATAAGAGAAAAACTTGTGCACTGTGGTAGAATGTAATTCCATTATGGGTAAAATTCATTTTGATAAAGTCTCACATTGTTATACAGTAATATTTACGAATTATTACTCATAATCATATCAAGACACTACTCACACAACTCTCTAACTTCGTTTATATAATTCCATTATTTTCCGTAGCTCGATTTGATTGATAGCAGTATTTTCCATATTTCCTATTGCACATGTTGGGTGCAGACTCGATGAACATGGATTCAATGATCAACCTCCCTCTCTACCTACCTGTATTACTTCTTATAATTTTAACCTTCTCCCACAACCTTATTGTGTGGTTGTGTGTTAATACATGCAGTGCTTTTGCTGAGCTTTTTTCTAAATTACTTATCTTTTCGGGGTCAACCATTCTAACTTTAGTTAAATTCTTATGTTCCAACAATCTGACCATTTCTGATCTACTAGTTTGACCTATGTAGTTGACCACATTCACAGTCATCGCAAGGTATTTCGTAAATTATTTTATTTTGTGTAATTGAGTCAACTGACAGGATCCTTTAACATACAGATCTTGTCCTACCTGAGTGAGTTTGTAGTTTTGAATGCCACTCTAATTCCTGCTTTATTAAGAATCCTATGTAGGGTCTCAGATGTCCCCTCCTTATATGGTATAACAGTAGATGCCTTGTATTCTCTCTTATTTATGTTATCATTACTAGTGTCAGAATTATTTTGATTTTGTTTTTGGCCTGTTTTGGTCGTCTTAACGAATTTTAGAGGATAGTTATTTGACACCAAGCGTTGGTATCAAATAACTCGAGACGTCATCAGTAAATATTGCTGTATAACACTGTGAGACTTCATCAAAATAAATTTTACCCATAATGGAATTACATTTCTAGGTGCTTGTTTCGCATTCATGGAAATTTGAAATCTTGAAGTGATGAACTTCTCTGCGAAGATTAGCATTGATTATCCAATAGGTCGGTCAATGAAAGAAACCAACTTAAAGTAGCAGTAGTGACTGGCTGACTTGTTTCATCGTAGAACTTTACACAGATGTGCAGCAGCTCCAGTTGCCACACTCCCTCCATGTACTACACAAAGCCAGAGAAGAGAGTAAAGAGAGATAATAAACAAAAGTGTGAGTGAGAGGAGGAGAATAGTAATATGAAAGAACAATAGAGTTCTATTGGATATGACAAATCACAAAGAATGAGTGAATGTATCTGCGCTATCACTGAGAACGATTTCGAGCCATATCAGCAATTGTCTCCAATAGTCATTTGGTTTCTTCCATCTCGAAGACCCCAACCAGACAGCCAGTCACCCAGTCTACACCCCCTACGTGACTGGCTGGCCTAAACTAAATGTAATGGATTTCGTTGACTGATGAAGTCGTGTTTTCGTTTCACCGCCACTAGCTTTTTTCAGACCTCGCGGATCCTATGTCAGCTAGGTAAGATTTCCCGTCGAGTAAGGCGGTCGATGGCTAGGCTAGCAGGCATGACACCTTTCCTAGGCATCTCAATCGATGTAACATCACAACCTCGTTGGTTGTCTTCCGCTACGTCCTTACCTAGAACTCGACCGATGGTTAACCTCAATACAATATTACTCACCCTACCATACCATACCACCTAACACGGGATGTAGGTGAAACACAGATACGTATGATGAAAGATAGCTCGCCGGGCTTTCCATGTCTTACACTGTCAATGGCCACTTCTCACTCACAGCGAACTGGTGAGCAGTTTACACGTCCTTTGGTCGACAGTCAGCCAGATATCACGTCTTCGCGAGAGATGGTGTAAGTTGGCGGGCGGATGCCAAACAAGCCTTCTGTATCCGTACTGGGATTTGGTCAGCAATCAACGTTGATCTCCGACGAAATTTCAGCACGAATACAGAGGGCTAGGTTCGCATTCGCCAGTTTTCGCCGTCTCTGGCGTAGACGCGATATCCGACTATCGACCAAAGGGCGTGTGTACTGCTCAACAGTCCGCTCCGTCCTCCTTTATGGCTGTGAGACCTGGCCATTGAGATTGGAAGACATGAAAAGATTAGCTGTCTTCGATCATAGGTGTCTGCGTTCTATCTCCCGCGTGAAGTGGAATAATAAGGTGAGCAATATTGAGGTTAGGCGTCGAGTGCTAGGTAAGGCGGGGAAATCAATCGACGAGACTGTGAAATTGCATCGACTGAGATGGTTAGGACATGTGCTACGTATGCCTAGTCATCGCCTTCCTCGACGGGCAATGTTAGCTGATATAGGGTCAGGCTGGAAAAGAGCTAGCGGCGGTCAAACCAAAACATGGCACCAATCAATGAAATCCACAACAGTTAATCTAAGCCACGTAGGAAGATGTAGACTTCCTGGTTGGGGCCCTCGGGATGGTAAAAACCAATGGTTGGAAACAATTGGCGACATGGCTCAAAATCGTTCTCAGTGGCGCAGATGCATCCACTCCTTGTGACTTATCATTTCCAGTTAAACTGTTTTGTTCTCCGTTATTACTATTCCTTTGTCTCACACCTCTGTTTACTGTCTATATTTTGCATTTCTTCTACTTCCTTCTCTTGCTTGCGTGCTACATGGATTGTGGCGACTTGAACTGCCGCACATATGTGCAAAGTTCTATGTCGAAAACAGACAGACAGACAGCAATCAACGCACCGGGACTGGCTAATGCAACTTCTCTGAAGTAATCTTGCTCTATGCTAGTAACTTTTTTTTGTCAATTCGCTACCCTAACATTCTTCCTGGGATGCAAGGACCTGCGAGAACATTAGTTCCAGCCAGTGTACCTTATAGGGTCATCGTGATATGCAAGCCTGACCACAACGTAAAGGTAGGTAGCAGCTGTCGGTAGGGAACTTAGGTTACATAACGTTGAGAATATTTAGTTATATTTTTGAAAAATCTTTTCGTCACTCTCCTTTAAGCTGAAATTTGTGATAATCTGTATGACTGTCTGTTTATTGATAATCGGTTGTGTTCATGATGTGCATTTACGAAATATTTTACTTTGAATATACAAAATGCTTGATGAATAACCCTGTTTTCTTTGTGTAATCGTGATTTTGTTTTTTTTCTCCGCCTTTTTCCACTAAAAAATCCAATAATGATAGATAAAAGATATGCAAACGACTAGTCCTGATACTCTGGTCTCTGCTACCCTACTGGTGTGTGCACATCGTATTCACGAAGCAATTGAATTACTGTTAAGTTATGACAAAGTTAAAGAAGCTTTAATTCTGGCTCATTTACGTTTAGAATCATCATCGGAAGTTGTAATATACACAGAAAAGTGTATAAAACGGTTAATTGATCGTCGTTCAAATTCAGTTGAAAAGTCATTCTTTTCAATTATATTGAATATTGGAAATAAACAATGGATAAATGCTACGAATATGGTACATCGTGCGGTAGAAATTTCTAAAATACGACCTGGTAAAGAGATTGAACAACTTGGCTGGTGTTGGATTGGTATTAATCTTCTTCTAAATGCATCGTCATCATCTTCAAATGATAATGATTATTTGTCAAATGAATGTCTGCGTTTATCATCAATGTGTTTAACTGTTAGTTTTCGGCTATTTCCAAAAGAACCGCTGTTTCTTAATCGTTGGTATGAAGCTTTTTCACGCCTTCTTTCGTCATCATCATCAGAAAGTACACCCTGTCCGGGTGTAATATGCAGTTTAATGTTATTAAATATCGGTCAGATTATATATTTCTATATGGCTAGTTATCAGGAAGAGAAAGAGAAGGAAGAGGTGGAGGAGGCGGCGGCGGCGGTAGTGGTGAATGGTGAAGAAAAAGAGGGGGTGGTGGTCGTCTATGAATGTCTTAAAAATGATTGGATGAAAAGCATAACTAGTGATTGTTTGACATACTTCAGCCAATTGATTGCAGACCGTCAACCCTCTTCACTATGGGAAGTTTGTTTAACTCATTTCTGTATAGATTTTCTATTATTCTATTTAATACACAATCATTGTACGCTGAATAAACTAGTGCAGGTGGATACTCTAACCACGTATATTGATCGATACGAGGCTAGTCGAAAGTCTTGTGAGTATATAAAACCGAAAGTGACAAGTTATTTAATTAGACATTTATTTTCAACTTATAGAAGGATTTTGATAACTAATAGTTTGAATACAGACTCTGAGCAATGTTGTAATGTGGTACCTTCAATGGATCCATAGAAAAATAAGTTGATTTTGTGTATATATACATGTAGATATATGCTATTTGCCTTCTTTCCTCTTCAGAGTATTTTGTCTACTCACAACTTTGCCTATCTTCAAGTACGCATTTCAACGATTTTTGTAAAATTTATTCTTTTTTTGTACAATAGTAACGAAGATAAAAAAAAATAATAAAATTCTTTCCTGAAAGGTAATTTTTAACAATAGCTTGGCTTTTTACTGTGATTATTAATATTATTGTTCCCTCGGGTTCCGAGTAGGACACACAAGGCTTCAAAAGGACGTCTCTACTTTGCCCTATTCTTTGCGATCCTGTTTAGCTGGTCCCGCGATTAGTGATATTCTCTGATATCCTCCTTCACATTACCCTCGGACGACCCACTCGTCGTTTCTTATTTGGGTACTACTCGAGCGATGGCCTAGCTGAAGCGTGATGTCATTTGAAGGTCTCTTCAGTGTATGCCCAATCCATTTCTCCATTACCTTCGGAATATATCTGTTGAGTAATAGGTTCTTGTTTATTTAATTCAATTTTCGATTTTCCCGTCGATTGATTGGACCGAAGTGCTTGGCTCCAGGTAGACTTGTCGGCTTCTTGTGTAGATGCTTCGACGATATCTGTGCACGTAATTAGAAGTTAATTGGTGGATGGTGACTAGCAGTGGAATCCAGGATAAAGCCCATTTCGTCCTATTTGGGACTCGTCCGTCAGCTGGATGTACCTGCATTCCGCAGTGAGTGATATTCCCACCGAGGCTTGAACCCGGTGCCCATAGTTTCAAACGCCAAAGCGTTATCCACTAGACCACTTGGTTAGACGAGTCCCAAGTAGGACTAAATGCGCTTTATCCTGGATTCCACTGCTAGTCACCATCCACCAATTAGGTTCTTGTTTAGTTATTTTTCCAGAGTTTCTTGTTGCTAATTCCTTCTTGCTGGCAATCTGATCTTCAGTATGGAGCCGGCGACGGCAGTTGTTGATAAAAATCTGCAGTAGCCTGTTAGAGATGCTTTTTGTGATGCGCACGCCAAGTTTCTGACGCATATAGAAAAATTGACTGATAATATTGGCGTTGAAAATCCGATTTTTGTCCTTTATACGGACTGAGCGCACAAGGTTTCCAAACTGGTTTCATGTTGATGTAGGCCTTGATCTTGCCCTTCCGATTCCGGCTTTGACATCTTCATCCGTGCTGTCTGTCTGTAGTTGAAATGATACTGCCTGACCAGATAAGTGAAGGGAGTAACCTGTTTCAAATTTCTCCCGTTGATAGTTATTGGTTGTGGTTATTGCCGTTAAACAGAAGGCATTGCTATGGGATCACCAGTATCTCCGCTAGTGGCCAATCTGTTTATGCACTCATTAGAAACAAATGCAATTAGGAGATGCTCTATTCCTCCAAAAATGTGGTTAAGATACGTGAATGGTACCTTCGTCACAATCAGACGTAGGTTTTTGGATGAACTTTTTCACTAAATAAACTATGTCAGAAACTATAAAGTTTTCCAAAGAGGTTGACTCCAATGAGAATGATTTGGCGTTCCTGGACTGTTTAGTAAAAATAAAACTAAGTGGTAAATTTAAAATAAACATTTTCAGGAAGCCGAAAAATTCGGACAGCACACCCCTTTAATCACCAAAGTAACTGTAGCTAAGAATCTGATTAACAGAACCAAACGTTTAGTTACTGAGGAGGAAGAGATTAGCAAGGAACTAAATTTGGTTTAATCCACTCTTGAATTAAATAATTATCTTGAAACCTTCATAAAAAGATATTTAAAATGTGAATATAAAGATGGATCGAAACCTGTTGCTAAGAATTGGGTTAGTACAGTGGTGATTCCCTCCCGCAAAGAAACATAGGATGAGATAAAGTGAATCCTTAACGATCATGACGTAAGAGTGTATTTTGGAGCAACTAACACCTTACGCTCATTACTGGTTAAGGTTAAGGATAAAATAGAACAAGAAAACCAACAGAATTGTGTGTACCAGATAAATTGTGGGGACTGTGACACCGTATACGTAGGAGAAACTTCCAGACAGGTAAATATAAGAGTGAAAGAGCATAAACAATGTCTAAAGGTGGTTCCGAAGACCTCTACGAACTTAAAGAAACTAGAAAACAGATAAGCGATTGCACTGCATTCGATAGAAATGGGACAAAAGATCGACTCTGATAGGACTGAGGTTCTACAGAAAGGTTTTGGTTCGTATAAAGAAAGACTGACTACGGAAGCCCTGCATATATGGGTGAATCCCAACACTCCACAATGGATAAGTTGATATGATTATGAGCAATAGTTTGTGCTCGAAACGTCATCGGTTAATATAACTGTACAACACTGTGTGATTTATCAAAAATAAAATCTTATCCATTATGGAGTTATACTCTACTACAGTGCCCAAGTTTTATACTTATATGTGAATCCCAACAGTTTGAACAAACGTGAAGGTGTGATGTTAGCTGATGCATGGCATATCCTGATTAATAAAATAGAAAATTGGATTCGTATCACCAATTAATCATACCTGGTCGGAATTCCTGATTGTCTATATCTTCTTATGGAGAGGCTAACAAATGTTTGTTAACTGTTTACCCATGCACACATATACACACCATTGTAAGCGGCATAAACACATATATTTTCATATTCAGGTATCTACGACCATAAACTCTTAGTCGAACGTAATCTGATGAAAAGTACGCTCTGTTTAAAGTGTTTAAAAAAAGCAGACTGATTTTTGAAAGTCTGAGGTCAAATTTTGATGACGGTTCATACAATTTTGTTTATTATACATGTTGATACCTGTTTCATGACTCATATGATTGGAGAAAGTTTTTTAAAAACAAAAGATGTTCTTTTTACATAAAAACCTCTGTTAAGTTATTTAACTGGATTTTAGGTTTTCCCGTCGATTGATTGGACCGAAGTGCTGCTCATTCTCAGGTTGACCTTTCTGCTTCTTGTGCAGATGCTTTCACGATGTCTGTGCATGTAATTAGAAGTTAATTGGTAGGGTGGTGACTAGTAGTGTAATCCAGCATGAGAATTTCGTTCCATTTGGGACTCGTCAGTTGCATGTACAGGGAAATCTAAAATTCAATTAAATTATTGATATGATCCGTTGCACAACAGGTGGCTTTCGTGGTCTAGTGGACAACGCTTTGGCGTTTGAAACTATGGGTACTGAGTTTGAGCTTCGGTGGAAAAATCGTCACTCACTGGGGAATGCAGTTATATCGAGCTGGCGGACGAGTCTCAAGTAGGACGAAATGTGCTTTATCCTGGATTCCACTGCTAGTCGCCATCCACCAGTTAAATCCTATCTTTGTTGAGTTAATTTCGATTAATTTCCCTGAAGGAGTTTGGACCAGTTTGAGATATATGGTGGTAATCACTACGGTCCAAATAGAATGTTGACACATTGAATTAGTAGATCAATTTATACGGAAATGAATAGTTAACAGATTGGATCCAGCATAAAATAGTATATCATCCTTTCTCACAAAATGGTATATTGCGCTTTCCCACGAATCGTGTGATTGAGTTATGTTAATGTATCATTTTCCACTCATATTTTGATTTAATGTGTGGTCAATTCATCATCTTTGTCTCACTTGGTCTTTGTCAGATCGCCGACTGATGGGAATAGAAATAGCTAGTAAATAAGATTAATCCATTCTCACGGCTGTGAGCCGACTGTATTGTAACAAACAAAATGTATAAATAGGATGTGTTGTTCCTAAAATATACAATATCTTACATTCCCAGGCCAGCCTTTGTCTTTTGATATTTGCGTGGCTCAGTGAGGTGGAAGGTACAACGGACAAATATGGCGTGTATTAGCGTTCCAGTCGAGTTCATTACCGTTATAGCAATTAACAGGCGCAGACTTAACAAAGTGACGATGGGTTTCATTCAGTTCCATGCCGATATAACATTAACGTTACAGAATAACAAGATAAAGACTGTAAACCCATACTAGGAATAATTAACACTACATTTGTCAATAAAGTGAATCAAAGATTTTCAGGAGTTGATTTGTAAGGATTTGATTAGCTTTTCGAGTTTGACTACGGATTGATATCTGTTATAGAGCCATTGAAACCAATTTCATCGGCGAGAACTCTATTCCCACTCCCGACTGGATAGACCTTATTGGTCACAACTTCTCACTAGAACTCTAGGAAATTCCGTCCCCTGTAGCAAGTCAGTAACGAGCATCAGATTGATTTTCAAGAGTTGATTTCCACACGAGATTACCTTGAAACCAGAAGGATTCCAAATCCAATGGGTACCTACTGCCGATGAGTCACAAACTAGCGGGACGACACAACTGTCCAGTACTCCCAGCTGGTTTTCAATGGTTCTCTAACTGATATCAATCCGTGGTCAAACACGAAAAACAGATAAAGATTACCAAAGTAGGTTAAGAGTGATAATAAATTGTTTCTATGATCACGGGGAGAGGGGCTAAGTTTACGGGTAGCTATTGCCTGTGCGTATTTCAGTAAACTCCTCTAGGTGTTTTCATTGATAATATTGAGAGCTCCAAATGGAGCATCAGGCTTCAACACCACATCTCTGTAGTCCTCTTTAACTGGGCCCACAACTGCCCATTGTCTCTCATCTGTACCTCATACAATCGCCTCCATGTAACCATCGGACCCCGGGATCGTCGATTCCCACTCAAGCGGTGGACTGGTGAGCGATTTCAATCGACCATCTCCCCAGTGCTCTATCAATCTCCATTTTCTTCGGCATATTTTTGATTCATATCAGTTGGTTGTTTAGCTATAGACAAAGTTGTTAATCTCCTGCCCGTGTTTATCGAAGTTCCACAATTCATTTGTTTTTGTAACCCTCACGTGCATGACTCTACCGGGAGACGCGGCAACTGAATTGCTGTCATCGAGAAACAATAGCTAAAACATCCTTTGCCTCAACACTGTGTTTAAAATACGCGAGCCATTGTGCAGTTCCAAGGCAGGTGAAGGATAAGCTACTGAGTCTGCCTACTTCAATATGCATTTAACTTTTCATGTGGAGACAGTTACATAGGTAGGTAGAACAACTCGGCAAGCCCATCGTCGCCTTCTGCAGCATTTTCCAACGCGGTTAGGTAAAGGAGTCGTAAATTCAATCAGAAGTTCCATTCTAGCACACCTAGTGAATACGGAACACAAGATTGATAAAAATTCAGCTCTTACAATGATATACAAGGTGACACCTCAATTCCATAGGTTGGTATGTCTACGGTTGTTAAGCAAAGCTGAGGCGGTTGCACAAAAATATTTCAACATAATCCCCGTGTTCAGAAAAAGTTTTTCCAATCTCTCTCCCTCCCTTGGCCTTAACCTCCAATCTAAAGTAGCTACCTCTCCCGGTGACACCGGTTAACTGTAATGCTAACTGTATTATGAATATCATGCTGTGCCGTAGTTGTACATTTTATCCTCGATTTCACAATTTATTGTTTTAACTATTATATTATCTAGTCGCTGTGTGACAGTAGCTATTTCCTCCTCTACCACTACTAGTATATATATTCTGTCTATGCACACTCACCGTTGCCTAGATTTTATAGACATATATACTGAGCGATCGGCTTTTGTTGGTATGTTCCCAGCTAGAGTTTCTTGTTGCTAATTATTTCTGGCTGGCGATTCGATCTTCAGTATGGAGCCAGCGAAGGCAGCTGTTGATGAAAGTCTACAACCTGTTGGAAATCCTTTTCGTTACACGCAGTGCAAATTTCTGACCTGTATAGAATGACCAACTTCACATTTGTTGGAAATGCGAATCTTGTTCTTTATGCTGAGTGCAGAAGATTTTCAAAATAGTTTCAAGTTGATGGAAGGCGTATCTTGCCATTCTGATTCTGGCTGGCTGGCTGGCTGGCTCGCTTTGACATCTTCATTCGTGCTGTCTCATGTAGTTGAAGCGATGCTTCCTAGATAAGTGAAGGAGGTAATCTCGGTTAAATCTATCCCGTTGATGATGATTGGTGCTGGTTGTTTTTGTCGCTGTTGGTCGGTTATCTTCATCACCTCCGTCTTCTCTCTCTATGTTCAGCTGGAGTCCTGTCCTCTTCTGCCAGTTTGTTGGTTTTCGCCTGCATTTCTTCGATTTTGTGTGACATTAAACATATATCATCTGCGAAATCTAGATTTTCTATAGTCTTCTCATCGGTGGTCCAGCGTACTCCTGTCTCCTCGCTCCCTGTGCACAGTCTGACGCATAATCCAGTCCACCACAAATAAGGATATCATCAGTGATAATGGGCAGGCAGCCAACTTGTCTTACTCCTGTATTCAATTCGAACGCCTCGCTGAGTTTCCGTTGTGGATCACCTGACAAGCGGCATTGTCATATAGGAAACTGTTGAATGAGGTTGATGAATATTTGGGGCACTGCTCGCCATAGTTTTGAAGCAGTTTCCAAATTACTTCTCGGTCAGTACTGTCGAAGGTATTTCCATAGTGGATGAAATTAAGGTAGAGGTTTGACTGCCATTCTATGTATGCGTTGCTCTGTGATGACGATGCGTAGAGTTGCAATTTGATCAGCACATGATTTGCCTTTCCTGAACCCAGCTTGTTCCGGGTTGGCGGAGTTCTGTATCCAGTGCATCTTTTATTCTCTCCAGGATGATGTGACTTAGTATTTTACTTGGCGTGCACATGAGCGATATTCCACGCCAGTTCTTGCAGAGGCCTAACTAGGTCACGCTTCTTTGGTAGTTTGACAAGGTAGCCTTTCTTTCAATTGGTAGGCACCTTTCCTTGCTTACATTAGTAATGGCGTGAGAACACCTGCCGCAGTCTCTGGGTCCGTTTTCGTCTGATCCTGCTGCCTTCTCAGTCGGTGTTCAGCAGCTTGATCGCATTAAAGATTTCTGCTCTCTTCGGAGGATTCGTGTCCACTGGCAGTTCCGTACGTGCTGTTGGTGGTATTTCTGGGCGATTGAAGAGCACTTTCAAGTGATCAGATCATTGTTTTATTTGTTTCTCCTCCTTGGTGATCAGGTTCCCTTAAGCATCTTTTATTGGTTTGATCATCTGGGTTAATCTCTTTCCGAATAGAGACTTGGTTATCTGATTTAGTGTCCTGATGTCTCTTTTAACTGCGCCATGCCTGTTCTGCTTCAGTTGACGCCAATCAGTGTATCGTAGAACTGTCGTTTATCGTTTCTGGCACTCTTCTTTACTTCTTTATTCAGTGCAGTGTGAATTGAACTCAGCTTCTTCTTCTTCTGTTGTCCATGTTTGTATTGGGTGATCTTCTCTTTCACCATCTTCCTCTCCTCTCTTCTAATAGCTTCCAGATAGGTGTCCGTTGACAGCCATTCCTTGTCGTGCCTCTTCTTTCTTCCTAGAACAGTTGTACATATTTCCTTGAATATCGCCTTTTGTAACTATACCTTAAATATCATAGGGTTTTATCTCACGTTAGCCTACTAAATGGCCTTTTTTACCATCGTCATTATGATTTGGTCATGCTGTAATATAGTAGGAGGCAATCGAATAAATGAAAGCCATTTTGTTATCTATTAGCTAACACAAATTAGTAACTGTTATTCACAAAGACTGAATGATGCACCTGCCCACATTGGTCATATATAATTGTGTGGATGTACCATGTCACAGTGCTCAAAACAGAACAAACTTCAGATATTGAGCCCAGTCTGATCACTCAGACTATTTCAGTTCACATGCAAGGACAAATCATTTTATGATGGCTAGTAGTACAGTAGATTGTTCAATAAAATTTTTCCTCGAAGTCATAAAGCAGTTTTTGGTATTTCCTCAAATTTTTCCAGGAAATTTATAACATCTACGGTCTGGATATTTATAATCTCTAAGTAATTCGTTAAAGGAATAATCATTGCTATCCTGCAATCCCTGGTTTTCAGTGGTTTTCCAGCTTGTCAGTTCGTAATGTAAATCGAAATAACAATATTTGCTGTACACTGATCCTGTGTTAAGATATGGGACATTTACTGAAGCGTTTGAGCTTCAGCCGATTTGATACTGCGGTAGAATCAGTCTACCTTTAATTCCTATATATTACTTACTACTAAAAAGCAGTATAGGTTTATTTAAAACAATTAGTCCCTCTTGTAAATAATGCTATTGTAAGAAGGAGATTATCTGGAAAATTTGAACGTATGTGCGCAATATATTTTGACTACAATTCACAATGTGACATTACATACTATATGCATATTTATTTATATACATGTTTGGTCACACATTCATAGGAAGGAGAAGTCGAGGTTTGCACGTGAGGGTGGGTGGATATATCAATATACAAATTGTGGAACTTCGATAAACGCAGGTGGGAGAATAGCAACTTTGTCTACAGCTAAACAACCAACTGATATGAATCAAAAATATGCCGAAGAAAATGGAGATTGACAGAGCACTGGGGAGATGGTCGATTGAAATCGCTTACCAGTCCACCTCTCGAGTGGAACCTGAGTGGGAATCAACAAGTTTGGCGTCCGATGTTTACATGAAGGAGATTGCATGAGGTACAGATGAGCGAGTATGGGCAGTTGTGGGCCCAGTTAAACAGGACCACAGAGAATAGAAGAAGGCGGAGATGTGCTGTTGAAGCATAATGTTCCATTTGGAACTCAAGAGTACAATAATAATAGCAATACAAGAATGATATCAAAAAAGCTCTCAAGATTATCTATGAAAGCAGTTAGAGGAGTTTACTGAAATACGCACAGGCAATAGCTGCTCGTAAACTTAAGCCCTCTCCCCGTGTTCATAGTAACAATTTATCATCACTCTTAACCTACTTTGGTAATCTTTATCTGTTTTTCGTGTTTGACCACGGATTGATATGAGTTAGAGAACCATTGAAAACCAGTTGGGAGTACTGGACAGTTATTACGTCCCGCTAGTTTGTGACTCATCGGCAGTAGGTACCCACTGGATTTGGAACCCTTCTGATTTCAAGGTAATCTCGTGTGCAAATCAACTCTTGAAAATTAATCTGATACTCGTTAGTGACTTGCTACAGGGGACGGAGTTTCCCAGAGTTCTAGTGAGAAGTTGTGACCAATAAGGTCCATCCAGTCGGGATTGGGAATAGAGTTCTCGCCGATGACATTGGTTTGTTGTCGCGCTAAAATTAGGAATTGGTAGAAGTTAGAATTGATGGGCTGGCCTTTGAATCGAGTCGAAGTGGCTGATTGGTATATGGGCTAGCCTTTGTAACGAGAAGGTCCCACTTTTGGTATCCATTTCTATGGTTGACATTTTTTAACCTCTACCCTTTTATCAGAGTGGAGAGACAGCAATGCTGTTATGTTGGTCATTTGAGGGAAACACGCTACTACCGTTAAATACCTATTGCAGTAGGATTTCAACCTCATTTCCACCCAACATAATGCAATTGACTTACACACTTTGAAGTTAACTGCTTTTAGTCTGATTGCTATGCAAACATCCTTTCTGGCGTCATGGAATCTGTAGGAGCATTAGTTTCAGTCGGTGTAGCTCGTCGGCTCGCTGTAGTATACAGGTCCTACTACAATGTGTAGGTAGAAGCTAACGCTAGGGACAACACTGCAAAGATAATTTATATTATGCATTGTAACGACCGAGTAGGGTCAAGCATTCAACCTCTAGATAAATCGCTATGTTTTGATAGTCTAATTGAATCAGATCTGTTGGTTTAACTGATGTCGTTGACGTGAAAGTCATTACATGTTGTTTTGATAAGTTGAATAATTCTTCCTGACTGAATTTCTCGGGAATTTGTCTCTTAATGAGTTGGTTGGTTTAAATGCCACTCTAATTCTAGCTGTATTATTATGAGTCCAGCAGAGAGCTTCTGATGTTCCTACTTTATATAACAATACTATCTATGTTTCTAATTCCTAACTCTTACTAATTTCAACACTAACATTACTACTCTTACTTACCTTATGTGTCTTAGTATATTTTTTACATAAAACTAAGCATATTTTTTTTCTTTACTCTTACGCTACATATTTAAACAAGATTGAATGTTGGATTTACAGTACCGCCTTCATTGATTTGTACATTTAAACATGAACGGAATCTAATAAGCAAATAACCTTTGTTCACTGTTCAATATACTTTAGACCTGTGTTTTGTTTTCTTGTGCTTTTTTATTGTTTATGATTTTGTAACTTTGGTATAAAACATTAATTTAATTTAATATAATGATGATTTATGAAGAAGGCGTAAAGATTCCGTCTTATCGATATTTCTTTGTTCATTTAATTTAGAAATTCATATTGTACAATTCCTGTTGAATAATTTTAGATAAATAATTAAATATTTTATATAGATAATGAAGTGGTTTTTTAAAATTTAATATTCATATTTGTGTAATTCCGTTTTGGGTAAAATTTATTTTGATAAAGTCTCTCACAGTGTTTGTTATACAGTAACATTTACTATTATTATTATTATTATTATTATTATTATTATTATTATTATTATTATTGTTCCCTTGGGTTCCTAGTGGAACATAGGGCTTCAACTGCATGTCTCCACTTGCTTCTGTCTTCTGCTGTGCTTTTCACCCATGTTAGTCCATACTGTTTCAACTCTTCTTCACACGATCTCCTCCATGTCACCCTTAGATGTCCCACTCGCCGCTTCCCTTTCGGGTTCCACTCGAGCTATGGCCTGACGCGCGATGTCACCCAGCGAGTGGCCTCCTCAGCGAGTGAGTGTCCAATCCATCTCCACTATTTCCTGCATATTTGTTGAGTGATTGGTTCTTGTTTGTTTTGTTTGTTCCCATAGCTTCTTGTTTGTGATTCTTTCCGGCCATCTAATCTTGAGTATAGAACGAAGACAGTTGTTGATAAAGGTCTGCAGCCTGTTGGAAATATTCTTTGTGACCCGCCGCTAAGTTTCTGATCCGCATAGAAGAACTGACTGACTTGACGTTTGTATTGAAAATCCGAATCACTTTGTTGTTGATGGTGAGTGACGAAGATTTCCAGATTGGTTTCAGGTTGATGAATGTGTTTCTCGCCTTCCCAAATGTCGACTTGACATCCTCCTCCCTTCCTCCTGTAGTTGAGACAATGCTCCCTAGATAAGTGAAAGTAACCTCTTTCAGATCCCTCCCGTTGATGGTGATTGGCGCTGGATGTTGCTGCTGCTGTTGTTGTTGTTGGTTGGTTATTTTCATAACCTCCGTCTTGTCTATGTTCACCTGGAGTCCTGTCTTTGCTGCTTCTTCTACCAGTTTGTCGGTTTTCGCTTGTAAGTCTTCGATTTTGTGTGACATCAAACATAAATCATCCGCGCTCGAAATCCAGATCTTCTAGGTTCTTCACGTCGGTCCAGGATATCCCTGTCTCCTCGTTTCCCACTGTCTGACGCATAATCCAGTCCACCACAATTAGGAATATCATTGGTGATAATAAGCATCCTTGTCTGACTCCTGTGTTTACTTCAAACGCCTCGCTGAGTTTTCCGTTGTGGATCACTTGACATGTTCCGTTGTCATACAGCTGTTGAATAAGGTTGATGAATATTTGGGGTACGCCGTAGTACTGGAGTAGTTCCCAAATTACTTCGCGGTCTATTCCATACCTTCTCATTTCTGCAGCTACCTGGGCAGCCTTTCCAGCTTCGTATATTGTACGAACATTCCACGTCCCCATCCTTATTTTCGCTTTCATCGAAAGGAGGCACATCGGCTGACTGGCTTCCCGAAGGCTTTCACCAGCCTACGTCATTTCATTTCCCCGATTCCAGCGAAAAATAAGGTTATTGTTTATGACTACTTTGTATCTCCTGATGAACTTGTCTGGATAGTTGTTATCAATCAGAGTTTGTGTCAACTTTCTTTCTTCCGCATTAAGTGTGTCTTCAGTGCACATTCGTTGGATTCTACTGAAGAGGCACCTTACTAAGGCTATTTTGTACCGAACAGGGCATAAACTGTGGTAATTAAGATCCTGTCCTGTCCAGGTAGGTTTTCTATAAATAGATCTTTTTATTGACCCATCAAGCCGCCGACTAAGCAATATGTCTAGGAAAGATAAACAGTTATCTTCCTGTTCTACAGATGTAAGTGATATGCTATTCTGGACTTCATTCATTCGATTTAAAATTGAGGTGGCAGAGCAAGACTTATCAATGATGATTACAATATCATCTACATACCTTCTATAAAGTGGCACATTTCCGATTAAATCCCCCGATAAATTCTCAGTGTACGACATATAAATATCTGCTAAAAGGGGCCCTAACGGACTTCCCATAGCAATACCATCAACTTGGCGGAAACAATCAGATTGTAAATTCCGGCATATGTATGGCTTGCCAAAACAACCCACACTCTCTGCTTTCAGAAACCTTCCCTACCTGAATCTACAATTCAATGGAGATTCATCAGTAGAAGTACTGGGAAACCGCCTGTCCTAATCATTGAAGTAAACCTTCTCCGCGGGTGAACTCAGACTAATCTTCTCTATGAAACCAATGATGCGCATGAACGCGTAGGATAAGCCACCATTGTTGGCCCCATCAATGTGTATCCACCAATTTACTTGCTCTTGTGGAGCTAGGTATGTCGGCCATAACTAACGTTTGCTATCCAAACGTATCATCGAACACTTATTCACAGTCAGAAGCAGAAAAAAGATCCCTCGCCACAAGTCTATCCTTCAACACTTGATTGAATCAAATCACTAAGCAAACTGATAAAGTAACTTCAAAGTAATCTGCAGAATACGTTGGATTCTTGCTGAAAGAGTACGAATCAAACTTTTTCAAACCGTAGAAGCAATGGTGATTCACATGTTAAATCTTGCACTCTGAATACAAAAGAAGTCTTGTTGAATCACCAAATCTACACTGGACCTAATCTGTCTTAACACTGGATACTCAATTTTTGTGTTTTGTTCCTTAATTGTATTATTTTCTTCCCTCACTCCCTGTTAAACTTCAGCCCCTTGTTGTCACCGTTATTAACTCAACTCTCGTTCAATTTTAGTTTCATTCTGCTCAGTTGAACTTTTGTTAAATAATATTGTCTTACAGTACTTGTTTTGTATTTAGAAACTTACATTCCCTGTATATCCATTTGCCTTACAACACTGCTGAGGTAAATTTCAGTTTTGATGCTATTATCATTGTTGTTTAGTAGAACTGCTAAAATATTAAAGAATAATCTTCCTTCCCCTGCGTTTGGATGTCTCGCGATAACGCGGTATTGCAGTCTTTACAATAGAAGGTAGAGATTGGTGCTTTGCATTCACACCCTAACCGAATGGATTTGGTCACTACAGTTTTGTGCTTCCTAATTAACAAAAATTAATCAGCAGGAATTCTTCATGTGAATTTCACAATCGAATGATGATTAAAGAGATAAATGCTAAAGTGGAATGTTTCTGTCTTCTTCTTCTTCACCAGGCCGCATCATATCATCAAAATGTGAACCAATGCTCTTTTCCAAAGTTATCAGTGATTGATGTAAAAAGAAAAACAGAAGTTGAGTGAGCACTACAGTTACAGAGTATAATTCAATGATAGAATAAATTTTGTTGTTGTTGATAAAATCTCACAATGTTACAGAGTGTGTAATAGCACTGTGAAACTATCAAAATAAAGTTACTCTTTAATGGAATCATAAATCATATAAATCGTAACCTATGAGACGGTGGAAAAAGTCTAAGAGAGTTTATACTGCCTTTCAGGTAATATGAAAGAATAAAGACGGTACTTTTAATCTAACAATCAGCTCAAGATTTATCAACCATTTGAAGTATCTAATTCAAAAAAAAAAAAAAATAACCATCTTAACATCTTTTTAGAGATAATTAAAGTATACTTTATAACTAAATAAGCAAAGTTCAACGATTTGTTACTTGAAAAGTGTGGAGTTGGACTTTTGCATACGACTATCTGAGATCGCCTTACATTGATTGAACAAAATTCATTTTTCGACTGAGACAATTTTTTGATGTGCACTTTGTTATTCTTAATCACAGTGATTATGACTGAAGATGTGCAAAAGGCATTATTATTATAATTGCGATGTGTACTACTTTTTAGTAGGCATAATTAGTATTTCTAGCATCTGGAGAAAAAAAGATTCAAGAAGAATTCGACAACACTGAGAAGAAGCCAGTAGAAAAATGGATAAGCAAGATATTAAAATTACTGAAGAATTATGAAAGCTTCAAGCATTGATTTGTAGGGATTTTGTTTGATTGGTTGGAAGATTTCATCATGAGCTGACATCGGTTAGAGAACCATTGGAAAACCAGCTTGGAGTAATGGATAGCTGTTACGTTCTAGTTTGTGGCTCTCCACTAGTGCGCAAGCTCGCCTTTTAACTAGAAGGTCGTTGGTTTCCAACTCCGGTGGATGCGTACTCCTGAAGAGTCCCAAACTAGGATGACGAAAGAGCTGTCCAGTACTCCCAGCTGGTTTTCCAATGAAATCCTCCGACCAATTGTGAAATCAACTTGAAAATTCCCATTGAGTCATATGGAAAAAAGACGTTCAGAGAAGGTTTACTCTTTTCGGCGATGTCATTCTCAAGCTGTACAATCGTAAATGTATAGTTAATTTTCTTAGCAACAAAATGAATACTTCCAAAGATTTGTCATTAAAATAGTAAGTTTTAGATAAAAAGGTTACGTAACTTAGATAGAGTTAATGAGTTAGAAACTAAAATAAGATTAAATAAGCAAGTTGAGTGACGTAATGTAAATGAGTAAGGTGATGTGAGTAATGGAGAATGATGCTCAGGAAGGCTTCGTGTGCTTTTGGAAGTGTGTGGGCGGTTGTTACTTCCTGGCTGCCCACACCATGGAAGTTGATTGATTCTTCGGGTACCTGAAACAGAAAGAGGGATAGTGTTACGTGACCGCAGAGCCCAGGTTACAACTGCTTGAGACCGGTCACACACGGCCTGTATGAACTGGTTTCTGGGATTGGTTTCGTATTTGTAAACTTACCACCGGTTACGGACCACCGTAGGGCAATTCAGGATGTACAATTTTTGGGGTCGACCTTTTCTAACCCTCTCTCTCCAGAGTGGAGAGACACAATAGCTGGCATGCTAGTCATCTGAGGGAAACACCTTATTGCTGTTACATCCCCTTTCCCCAGCAGTACGACTTCGCCCTCAGACCCCCAGCATAGTGTAGGAAAGATTCTTACACAATGTCAGTAACTGCTTTTAGTCTAATCGCTATCCTAACAACCTTCCTGGCATGGTAGGACCGGCAGGAACATTGGTTCCAGCCAGTGTAGCTTGTTGGGTCATCGCGATGTGCAATCCCGACCACCACGTCAAGCTAGCAGCTATCGGTTGGGAATGTAAATGAAGGGGTTGAGTAGAGCTCAACTAAAATTAAAATTGAACAAATATCAAGTTAACAGCACTTGCAATAAGGGGTAGAGATTTACAAGTGGTGGGTTGGGAGAAGAAAATATTATACAATTAGGAAACAAAACGAAACAAAATTTACGTATTTGGTGTGAAGATAGTTCAAGTTCACTGTAGATTTAATGACTGAAAAAACTTCTTCTGTATTCAGAGTGCAGGATTTAACATGTGAATCATCATCGCTTCCGCTATTTGAAGAAGTTTGATTCGCACCCTTTTAGTAAGATTTCCACGTATTCTGCAGATGACTTTGAAGTTGATTCCATTATGAGTAAAATTTAATTTGATAAAGTCTCACAGTGTTTTTTATATAGTTATATTTATTGATGACGTTTCTAGCACAATTTATTGCCACTCATAATCACATCAAGACACTACTCACACAACTTTCTAAATTCATTTATTTAATTCCATTATTTTCCATCACTTGACTTGATTGGTAGTATTATTTTCCATATTTCCGGTATGAGTGATGAGTCATTCCTATTGCATGTGTTGTGTTGGGTGTAGATTCGATGAACATGGATTCAATGATCAACCTCTCTCTCCACCTACCTATATTACTTCTTAGAAATGTTTAACCCTATCCCACCCTATTGTGTGCAATTTTTTTTCCTTCACGTTCCCCAGTGGAATATAGGGCTTCAAGCTAGTGGCTTGAAGTTTCTGTAGCAGTGTTCATTTTACTGGATGGGGTTGCTAGCCTCATGCCCAACCTTTCTTCTTCACCAGCATTATATCTGGCTCAGCAAGTTAAAGGAGTGCGTCGGCCGGGGATCGAACCCTGGACCTTGTGCATGGTCGGCGAGCGTCCTATCCGCTATACCACCGACGCACTAAGCGTTATCCACTAGACCAGTTGGGCCATGTGGAGTGCAATAGCTGAACTTTTTTCTGAATTACTCATCTTCTGTGGGTCAACCATTCTTACCTTAGCTAAATTCTTATGTTCCGAAAATCTGACTTCCCCGACCCACTAGTGTGACCTATGTAGTTCACCTAAGTCACAGTCATTGCATGGTATTTTGTAAATTATGTTATTTTGTCTAATTGGGTCAAATGGGTCCTTTAACCTACAGATCTTGTCCTACCTGAGTGAGTTTGTAGGTTTGAATGCCACTCTAATTCCTGCTAGAAAGAAACAGCTAGATAATCAGCATTAAGAAAATCAAAAGCCACACAAATCAAAAATTTCAACAAACTAATGGAAAAAAGAACACAATAAATGAAATCGACGCCAACGTCTCATCCTCGATTGACAGAACAAAATGGGTGATCATCCTCTCATCAAGGGAACTAAGCTCTAGTTTGATAAAAGCACTTAAGAAAGGACTAAATTTCAACGTAACGATCGTCTCCATGTCAGACTTGGATGTTGGTTTCCACTTTGCTTCCATTTGACTTGTGATGGCGTGGTCACCTAAGCGTCTAGCCAATCTGTCTAGATTTCCTCATGCATATCTGTTGGTTGCTTCTAAACCAAAGTTAATTATTGTTAATCGTTTCTGGCCATCTCATCTGGACTTGTTTTAATATGTTTGTTGATCTTATTATTATAATCCAATCTGTCCATAACTTCTGTTGTATCATTCTTCTTTGATCTGGCAATTACAATGCTCTTGTCATTCTTCAAACATTTAACATTCCCTGTTGCTACAGGATTTTTATTGAATATTTCAGTGTACATTATGATTGACTGACTAGTTTCACTATAGGACTTTGAACAGATATTCAGTAGTTCGAGTTGTCACACTCCATGTACCACAGAAATCAAGGGAAGAGAGTAAACAGCGATTCAATAGACACATGGTAAACAGAGATGTGGGGGAAACTAATAGTAATATGAAAGAACAACTGAGTTTTATTGGATATGACAAATCACAAAAAGTCAATGCATCTGCGCCAACAGTTGACAGTGAGGATTTCGAACCATATTATCGATTGTCCCCAGCCTCATTGGTTCTTATTATCCCAAGGATCCCAACCAGTCAGGAAATCTTCATCCTCTACGTGGCTTGCTCAAACTGACTGCCAAAGACTAAATGGATTGATGTCATGTTTTGGCTTGACCATCACCAACTCTTTTTCAACCGGTTTCGATGTCAGCTAGCATCGTCTGCTGTCGAGGGAGGCGATGGTTAGGCTAGCATGCGCAAAAAATGTCCTAGCCATCTCGGTTGATGTAATTTGACAAACTTGTCGACTGATTTTCCCTCTTTGCCTACCACTCGATGTTTAACAGCCTCTATGTTACTCGCCCTACTATGCCACCTAACACTGAAGATAGAACGCTGAAACCTGTGACCAAAGGCAGCTATCCACGCTTTTCATGTTTTCCACTTCCAGTGGCCATGTCTCACTCGCAGCCATGAAGGAGAACGGAGCGAACAGATGTGGAGTACATGTGTCCCTTGGTCGACAACCGGATATCACGTCTATGAGGGAGATGGTGTAAAATGGTAAGGTAAAGACCATAAGATAAAGGAATTACCAAGGTGTAGGTGAAATGCGGCAGTAACTGTACTCTTTCAATGAAGCAGTTTAATTGTCATGTTAGAGATTAACAACCGGTAATTGTCGCTATCCCTAACTCAGAGATACACAGATATTAGTTACATTATAGACTTAAAACTTAATGTACTAATTCGCAAAAGAGGAACTTGTATTGTCATTATCAAAAATATTTATCCACTGTTGCACATTTCAATATTTTTCTTCAGGTGACATTTACCAACGATACTACAGGAGAATATCAATTCTTTGAGATTAACTTCAAATCGGTCAGAAGCAAAAGTCTAGATATAATTAAAATGCAAACGCCAGTACGTAAACCTACCACATATACGCTTACATTGGAAAATCCTTTACCAATACCTGTTAACTTTCAGTTGAGCACAAATATCCTTGAAGTTCAGTGTCCAAGTCAACTACAAATTCCTGCAAATTGTGAAGTAAGTTGAGAAAGGATAACGCCGGAATTCACTGTGGAAAATGATAATGATAGTAATGAAAGTGTTAATCATTTCTATGCAAATAGATTTTAGAACATTCCATATACTGAATAGCTAGCCAACTTTGAAAGTTGTTATTCTTTCAATGAATTCTTCTCATTGCAAATCAGGAGGCTTGTATCTATACTATCGTGTAATATTCCTACCATAAGGTTAACTGGTGACTGCTTACAATGAAAGATTCTCACAGTGTCTTGTTGTTACTGTGTTTTGTCAGTGTGAAAGTTAGTTGGAGACAAAATGTGTTCCTTGGACACTGGTTATATACATGATTTATGCACCACAATTTAGCGTTCTACATAAAGTGAACTAGAATTTCTCTCTGCCTAGTTGTCAAATCATAGTGTAAGTGAGAATATATGAAGTAATCTACCATCCCACCATCAACTCACAACCTGTTCCTCTTCTTCTAAATTAGTATGACTGGGTTTACCAGGAGAAGACGTAGGTGGGCACCTAGTGTGACTATGAACGGACAGAAGTGTCATAATTGTTCTAGTGACATTGAAATTATAACCTAGTCAGAGAAGCAAGACCTCACAACTCAACTGGTAGAGCAATGGGCTGGTAATTCCATGGTCTCTGTTTCAAATAGTGTGACAACCAAGCCTCTCATCCCATCTTCAATCACTGCCCACTAAATTTACATTTATATTCATCCTTATTCGTCACTGGGATGAATTCTCACTTAATATCTGTTTCAAATAGAAGTTTACATTAATGTTAACATACTGTGCATCAGAAATTGTATCGCTATTCAAGTACAAGGAGGAATACTCAGAAATAAGTATTACTAAGAATACTGCTCATCTCTAATATTCAAATCGCTGTTTTATAAACTTTCTTCAAAACAACTTATTCCATTCTTGATAACTTGTCTCCTTCCAGGGAAATGTCACACTGGAATATTTACCCATAAAAGTTGGTCAGAATACTGGAAAATTTGAAGCAACTTGCAATGAACTAGGCTTATTCAGTTATGAATTAGACTTACAAGCTACACTGCCTGAATATGAATCTACACTACACTTTCGAACAAATATTGGACAACGACACTGTCAAATGATGAAGTTTACAAATATGACAAAGAACAAGACTGAATTCATTGCGAATGTAAGTCCTCGTTTTTGTTTACTTTGATGTGTGAAATCACCAGCTATAAACATCATTTGTGTTAATTCATTTTACATCTGATTGTTTTTGACATTACCTACAGTTTAATTAGACTACGCTGATTTGTAGATTTCCTCTCCTATAGTAAGGCTATAAGGATGGGCAGCGTTTACTGCTGTGCAGAGATATCTTTAAGTGGTTTTCCACATATCTGGGAAATACTCCGTGTTTGATATCCCTTTCTAGCTGTTCTAATGTCAGTTGAACCAATTCGTTAATGAATCCTCTTGGTGAAACACAATCGATCATTGATGTAATATAACATACTCATATTATTCCTTCTTGTCCTCAGTGGAATATACGTTTTCAACCCAGAACTCTCAAGTTCCAGTAGCAGTGACATTTTTAGGAAATGGTGTTTCTAGGCATACACCCAACCTCTCCTCTTTACCGGACAAACTTACTGCTGGCTAAGTGAGTTAAAGGAGTGAGTCAGTCGGGAATCGTACCCCAGACCACTTGCTTGGTTGGCCAGTGTTCTATCACTGAACCCCCGACACACACAATGGATTATGATAATATCCGAATCGTGAGGTTAATTTCACTGCAGACTCCTATCAGCCCACATGAAACCAATAAATCTATCAATGATCTGTGTGAATGCTGTGAGGTCATGAGGCAGGTAGCTTACCGTTCAGAAAGTTGATGAGTAGCCTATTATTTCAAATTCCAGATAAACTCATTCATAAAATTTAACGTCGAACTCTGGACTACATAAGTCTTTGTACAACCAGTAACTAAATTTAGAAATATTTTGAAATAAGTAACAACTCCAAAGTATGTTCTTTTGTGGCAGCAGAAGGCAAGACAGGGAAGGCAAGGTCTCATAAATTTCCTGACGGTAGCAAAACGGCAGATATGATGAACTCTGCTGTAGCATTACATAAAAGTGACCTATCGAAAATGCAAAGCTACCTCAACAATACCGTTAGGCAGATGTACAGTCCAACAGTTTCTCAAGCACATAACAAGTACTGAGAATCAAATAGAATATTCCAAACTAGGTGGGATCAAAACTATGTCACCAAGAATCAGACACACCAAACATGTTTCCTCTTCACATTCCCAGGTCAAAGAATCCTCAAGGAATAATCTTGAATTCATTCAAACAGAATCGCAATCGTAAAGCAGCATGTTATTATCAATATTGCGGCATCACGTAAAATTAAAGTCAAGCATTTAGAACAGGAATCCACTGCAAACAAAGACCCATAATAAAGATTAAAGTCAAATGCAGACTTTGAGACAGTGACATACAGGTCAACAAAAAGGCACAATAATTCCAAAATCCATTGAAAAGTCAAATTTATTATAAGTAATGTCAGCTGTCTAACTGTTTAGATTTTGTACATATCTAGTACGCTAACCAATGACTATTCGTCCAATTTGTAGATTGATCATTGTGACTTCCACTGTGAAAAACAAGTCAGTGTAGCAGCTGGAGTTGATGCCACCCTCGAGGTTATTTTTGAACCAACTAGTATAGGCAGTGAAGTGGCTACACTGACAATTACAAGTGCAAAAGCTGGTGAATACAGTTTCCTCCTTAAAGGCACAGCGCTGCCACCACAACCTCAAGGCCCTATCACGATTAAAGCTGGTGAAACAAAGCACATCGTCTTTCGCAATGTCTTTCCTACACCAATTCTCTACTCATTTCAGATAAATTTAAGTGTCTCCTCTCTAAAATTATGATTTCGTATTCACAATCCCGTAGATGCGTTACACTGCACAGTTAACTTGTTACTTTATTTCAAATTATAACAAATTTGGAGAGAATTTAAGAAGAGTGTAACGTCATTACTACTCTATAAACTCATATTCTGTAAATAGGCGAATAATTCACCCCAGTCTTTAGGTTGAATTAATTGTCCGTAGTTGAAAATTTACTAGATGGAGAGTTTTGACAAATAAGTGAGAATCAAACCACCGTTTAGATTATACTCTAAGGAGGGAACTTCTCCAAATTCACAAGATAAATATATTTCACTGCAGGAGTAGAGTCCTTCAGCGTAAAGTTTTTCTCATTTGGAAGGATGAAATATGTGGCCGTATGCATTATGTTGCTAGTATTTCCTTTCAGGCATTCCGTGTTATACAAACATTCACTAGACAGTTCACGACAAACATCAATCTACACAGAGATAAGATGGTTCCTTAGAATGTATAGTATGACTTGGCTTTAAGCTAAAGAGCCAATATTGAGTGTTGAAGTATTTCGAATATAAATTGTACCATTAAATGGTTAAAGGCAGTCGGAAGGAAGCCCGTGACACAGGTTTCATGTTTGTTAACACTCACCAGTCAGCAAGGCGTATCTCCGAATTTGAAGAAACTCAATTCACGCCTGAGATTCGAAGCCATATAAGTCAGTGCTGCACTCAGGAATATTACCACTGAGCTATACAGAATCGCGCCTGACTTCTCACTGGACTGTATTGGATACTCCGATTCGACACTAATTAGTAATTAGAGTCATGCTTCTAGTCCTTTGTTTGGTGTAGAGTGAATTCTGTCAGTCAAATTTGCAATATGGTTATCATCCTAGGAGGGCTCGCTATCTCAGTGCGCTCTGAATGGTTGTTATTATTGGTGGCCACATCGCATCTCTGACTGATAGAATTCAGTCTACATCAAACACTATGTACTATGATAGAGGTAAAAAGGTATTAGAACGAAAATGGAAACCGCAATGTGAATTCAGTTATTAGTGATATGAATATCGCCTATGGATTTAGAGAGTGT
>OX235272.1:29797685-29857995 GCA_944472155.2 Trichobilharzia szidati | reverse complement strand
AAGCTAGAAATATGTACTGTGCCCTGTATTCACATACAGCGCCTTAACCAGAACTTGTTTTTACCACAATGTTAAGATGTCGTTAAAATTAGGATTAAGGTAAACGCCATCCCATCCCATTTGCCCTTACGATCAGTTGTTCCTTCGGATGTGTCGCGTATCGCTTGCTCAGAGCGAATATTCAGAATGTTAAATTTCCCACTTGGGAAACGGCTGTTATGGACATTGTTGAAAATGGCCCCTTTGTCGTCTAATTCAAAGTAATATCCAAAAATTTGAATTTATCACAATCTTCGTGTTACTTTATGAAAGTGATATTTTCATGTATATTGTTGAGAATTTCAGTTAGATAGGATGGAAGGATGGATGACTCAAGTGATTGCACGCGATGATGCAAATGTAACCTATGCATCGATAGTGAGACGTCATTTCTGTCAATTTCCCATTCAGTCTTTACTTGTTTAACCCCTTCTAAATTGATCTCTGTGCCACTACTATTTATAAATGTTCTCAGAACATAGAACTTGAATTCACATTCGACGGCTTATAAACATATATTTTTGATGTTTTCAGGAAAGTCTTTATTTAGTTGTTGTTTCATCAGGGTTTTGAAGAAACTTAAACCAGTATGGTGCAGCAGGTCGGGTATGAGGACAAATACTCGCCGAAGACACTGGCTAGTGGTAGCGCTATGTCGTGAATTAGCAGAAGTTGGAATTCATGGGCTAGCCATTGGATTGGGTCCCAGTGGTTTAATGGTCTACGAGCTAGCTCGTCTTGTAACCAGAAGGTGCTGGGTTCGAACTCCGGCAGATTGACACTTCTGAAGAGTCATTGACTATGACGAAACAGCTGTTCAGTGCTCCCAGATGGTGTTCCAATGGTTCTCTAACCGATGTCGTCTCATGATGAAATCCTGTAACCAAACATAAAGATATTTTTTATATCGAATATCTTGGATGAAGTTTATGAATTCTATTTTGATCAGAATGTTTCATGACACTGGCGACATTTTCGAAAGAAATGACTACCGTCATCAGCTCTATGGTCGGTAACTTCGCCAGTTCACAATTGATTACTGCAGGATAATTTTTTTTTATTAGCCATGTTATAATTATCTAGTGGCACGCTGTATTAAAGCCTACATATTTTACACAGATCAAGAAAACACATGAAATAAGACCTTCGCTTCTCTGCGTTCCTAGTAGAATATAGGACTTCAACCCTTGAGCTTCGAAATTTCATTAGCAGTGACGTTCTTTTACGGGGTGGTGTTGCTAGCCTCACATCCGCCCTTACCTCTTTACCTGACTTACTACCGCTTAAACAAAGTTTTAGTAGTGAATCGGTGGGTAATCGAATCTGTGCGTGGTTGACGGGCGTTCTACTTTCTCTGTCCACATGTTGGCTCTTAATGTGGGTGTTCTGATGGTATCTGAAGGTTAACATACTGTTATTTGATTGATGTAGGCTGGCAGTGGAATCACTGAAAGCATCCATTTACAGAAAGCCGAGATGGAACAGACTAGTCATTCACTAACTTTTATAGCTGGGTGCCTCTATATACAAAACGAAACCTGACCTGTTCACTGAGCCACAGAATTCACAATATTTGCAGCCCCGATACTATAGAAGAAGAGTTAAACACTATGAAGAGGATCTTCTTAGAAAACTGCTACCCAGAACATTTCATCACAAAATCTATGAAACCTAAACCACCAAAACAACCCACACTCTCTGCTTCCAGAAACCTTCTCTACCTGAATCTACAATTCAATGGAGATTCATCAGTAGAAGTACTGGGAAGCCGCCTGTCCTAATCATTGAAGTAAACCTTCTCCGCGGGTGAACTCAGACTAATCTTCTCTAGGAAACCAATGATGCGCATGAACGCGTAGGATAAGCTATCATTGTTGGCCCCATCAATGTGTATCCATCAATTCACTTGCTCTTGTGGAGCTAGGTATGTCGGCCATAACTAACGTTTGCTATCCAAACGTATCATCGAACACTTGTTCACAGTCAGAAGCAGAAAAAAAGATCCCCCGCCACAAGTCTATCCTTCAACACCTGATTGAATCGAATCACTAAGCAAACTGATAAAGTAACTTCAAAGTAATCTGCAGAATACGTTGGATTCTTGCTAAAAGAGTACGAATCAAACTTTTTCACACCGTAGAAGCAATGGTGATTCACATGTTAAATCTTGCACTCTGAATACAAAAGAAGTCTTGTTGAATCACCAAATCTACACTGGACCTAATCTGTCTTAACACTGGATACTTAATTTTTGTGTTTTCTTCCTTAATTGTATTATTTTCTTCCCTCACTCCCTGTTAAGCTTCAGCCCCTTGTTGTCGCCATTATTAACTCAACTCTCGTTCAATTTTAGTTTCATTCTGCTCAGTTGAACTTTTGTTAAATAATATTGTCTTACAATACTTGTTTTGTATTTAGAAACTTACATTCCCTGTATATCTATTTGCCTTACAACACTGCTGAGGTAAATTTCAGTTTTGATGTTATTATCATTGTTGTTTAATAGAACTGCTAAAATACTGAAGAATAATCTTCCTTCCCCTGCGTTTGGATGTCTCGTGATAACGCTGTATTGCAGTCTTTACAATAGAAGGTAGAGATTGGTTCTTTGCATTCACACCCTAACCGAATGGATTTGGTCACTAAAGTTTTGTGCTTCCTAATTAACAATAATTAACCAGCAGGAATTCTTCATGTGAATTTCACAATCGAATGATGATTAAAGAGATAAATGCTAAAGTGGAATGTTTCTGTCTTCTTCTTCACCAGGCCGCATCATATCATCAAAATGTGAACCAATGCTCTTTTCCAAAGTTATAAGTGATTAATGTAAAAAGAAAAACAGAAGTTGAGCACTACAGTTACAGAGTATAATCCAATGATAGAATAAATTTTGTTGTTGTTGATAAAATCTCACAATGTTACAGAGTGTGTAATAACACTGTGAAACTATCAAAATAAAGTTACTCTTTGATGGAATCATAAATCATATAAATCGTAACCTATGAGACGGCGGAAAAAGTCTAAGAGAGTTTATTCTGCCTTTCAAGTAATATGAAAGAATAAAGACGGTACTTTTAATCTAACAATCAGCTTAAGTTTATTAACCATTTGAAGTATCTAATTGAAAAAACAAAAACAAAAAAAATAACCATCTTAACATCTTTTTAGAGATAATTAAAGTATACTTTATAACTAAATAAGCAAAGTTCAACGATTTGTTACTTGAAAAGTGTGGAGTTGGACTTTCGCATACGACTATCTGAGATCGCCTGACATTGATTGATCAAAATTCATTTTTCGACTGAGACAATTTTTTGATGTGCACTTTGTTATTCTTAATTACAGTGATTATGACTGAAGATGTGCAAAAGCCATTATTATTATTATTATTATTATTATTATTATTGCGATGTGTACCACTTTTTAATAGGCATAATTAGTATTTCTAGCATCTGGAGAAAAAAAGATTCAAGAAGAATTCGACAACACTGAGAAGAAGGCAGTAGAAAAATGGATAAGCAAGATATTAAAATTACTGAAGAATTATGAAAGCTTCAAGCATTGATTTGTAGGGATTTTGTTTGATTGGTTGGAAGATTTCATCATGAGCTGACATCGGTTAGAGAACCATTGGAAAACCAGCTTGGAGTAATGGATAGCCGTTACGTTCTAGTTTGTGGCTCTCCACTAGTGCGCAAGTTCGCCTTGTAACTAGAAGGACCTTGGTTTCGAACTCCGGTGGATGCGTACTCCTGATGAGTCCCAAACTAGGATGACGAAAGAGCTTTCCAGTACTCCCAGCTGGTTTTCCAATGGTTGTCTAACCGATGTCAGTTCATGATGAAATCCTCCGACCAATTGTGAAATCAACTTAAAAATTCCCATTGAGTCATATGGAAAAAAGACGTTCAGAGAAGGTTTACTCTTTTCGGAGATGTCATTCTCAAGCTGTACAATCGCAAATGTATAGTTAATTTTCTTAGCAACAAAATGAATACTTCCAAAGATTTGTCATTAAAATAGTAAGTTTTAGATAAAAAAATTACGTAACTTAGATAGAGTTAATTAGTTATAAACTAAAATAAGATTAAGTAAGCAAGTTGAGTGACGTAATGTAAATGAGCAAGGTGATGTGAGTAATGGAGAATGATGCTCAGGAAGGCTTCGTGTGCTTTTGGAAGTGTGTGGGCGGTTGTTACTTCCTGGCTGCCCACACCATGGAAGTTGATTGATTCTTCGGGTACCTGAAACAGAAAGAGGGTTAGTGTTACGTGACCGCAGAGCCCAAGAGACAACTGCTTGAGGCCGGTCACACACGGCCTGTATGAACTGGTTTCTGGGATTGGTTTCGTATTTGTAAACTTACCGCCGGTTACAGACCACCGTAGGGTAAGTCATGATGTACAATTTTTGGAGTCGACCTTTTCTAACTCCCTCTCTCCAGAGTGGAGAGACACCATAGCTGGCATGGTAGTCATCTGAGGGAAACACCTTATTGCTGCTACATCCCCTTTCCCCAGCAGTACGACTTCGCCCCCAGGCCCCCAGCACAGTGTAGGAAAGATTCTTACACAATATCGGTAACTGCTTTTAGTCTAATCGCTATCCTAACAACCTTCCTGGCATGCTAGGACCGGCAGGAACATTGGTTCCAGCCAGTGTAGCTTGTTGGGTCATCGCGATGTGCAATCCCGACCACCACGTCAAGCTAGCAGCTATCGGTTGGGAATGTAAATGAAGGGGTTGAGTAGAGCTCAACTAAAATTAAAATTGAACAAATATCAAGTTAACAGCACTTGCAATAAGGGGTAGAGATTTACAAGGGGTGGGTAGGGAGAAGAAAATATTATACAAGCGAGAACAAGACGAAACAAAAATTACGTATTTGGTGTAAAGATAGTTCAAGTTCACTGTAGATTTAATGACTGAACAAACTTCTTCTGTATTCAGAGTGCAGGATTTAACATGTGAATCATCATCGCTTCCGCTGTTTGAAGAAGTTTGATTCGCACCCTTTTAGTAAGATTTCCACGTATTCTGCAGATGATTTTGAAGTTAATTCCATTATGAGTAAAATTTAATTTGATAAAGTCTCACAGTGTTTTTTATATAATTATATTTACTGATGACGTTTCGAGCACAATTTATTGCCACTTATAATCATATCAAGACACTACTCACACAACTTTCTAAATTCGTTTATTTAATTCCATTATTTTCCATCACTTGACTTGATTGGTAGTAGTATTTTCCATATTTCCGGTATGAGTGATGAGTCATTCCTATTGCATGTGTTGTGTTGGGTGTAGACTCGATGAACATGGATCCAATGACCAACCTGCTTCGGTGGCACAGTGGTTAGGACTCTCGCCGACCATGCACATGGTCCGGGGTTCGATCCCCTGCCGGCGCACACCCGATATCTATGGTCGGCCTGAAATTTGGGCTACCGATATCCATGCTGAAAATTCCATACTTGTACTGAAAATACGTTGTGGAATCAAGCTGTAATCAAAAATAAAAAAACCTCTCTCTCCACCTACCTATATTACTTCTTAGAAATGTTTAACCCTATCCCACCCAATTCTGTGGTTGTTTGTTAATGCGTGAAGTGCAATTATTTTTTCCTTCACGTTCCCCAGTGGAACATAGGGCTTCAAGCTAGTGGCTTAACGTTTCTGTAGCAATGTTCATTTTACAGGATGGCGTTGCAAGCCTCATGCCCAACCTTTCCTCTTTACCAGCATTATATCTGGCTCAACAAGGTAAAGGAGTGCGTCGGCCGGGGGTCAATCCCTAGACCTTGCGCATGGTCGGCGAGCGTCCTAACCGCTATACCACCAACGCACTAGGCGTTATCCACTAGGCCACTTGGGCGATGTGAAGCGCAATAGCTGAACTTTTTTCTAAATTACTTATCTTCTCTGGGTCAACCATTCTTATCTTAGCTAAATTCTTATGTTCCGAAAATCTGACTTCCCCGACCTACTAGTCTGGCCTATGTAGTTCACCTATGTCACAGTCATTGCAGGGTATTTTGTAAATTATGTTATTTTGTCTCATTGGGTCCACTGGGTCCTTTAACCTACAGAGCTTGTCCTACCTGAGTGAGTTTGTAGGTTTGAATGCCACTCTAATTCCTGCTAGAGAGGAACAGCTAGATAATCAGCATTAAGAAAATCAAAAGCTACACAAATCAAAAATTTCAACAAACTAATGGAAAAAACAACAGAATAAATGAAATCGACGCCAACGTCTCATCCTCGATTGACAGAACAAAATGGGTGATCATCCACTCATCAAGGGAACTAAGCTCTAGTTTGATAAAAGCACATAAGAAAGGACTAAATTTCAACGTAACAATCGTCTCCATGTCAGACTTGGATGTTGGTTTCCACTTTGTTTCCATTTGACTTGTGATGGCGTGGTCACCTAAGCGTCTAGCCAATCTGTCTAGATTTCCTCATGTATATCTGTTGGTTGCTTCTAAACCAAAGTTAATTATTGTTAATCTTTTCTGGCCATCTCATCTGGACTTGTTTTAATATGTTTGTTGACCTTATTATTATAATCCAATCTGTCCATAACTTCTGTTGGATTATTCTTCTTTGATCTGGCAATTACAATGTTCTTGTCATTCTTCAAACATTTAACATTTCCTGTTGCTACAGGATTTTTATTGAATATTTCAGTGTACATTATGATTGACTGACTAGTTTCACTATAGGACTTTGAACAGATATGCAGTAGTTCGAGTTGTCACACTCCATGTACCACAGAAATCAAGGGAAGAGAGTAAACAGCGATTCAATAGACACATGGTAAACAGAGGTGTGGGGGAAGCTAATGGTAATATGAAAGAACAACTGAGTTTTATTGGATATGACAAATCACAAAAAGTGAATGCATCTGCGCCAACCGTTGACAGTGAGGCTTTCGAACCATATTATCGATTGTCCCCAGCCTCATTGGTTCTTATTATCCCAAGGATCCCAACCAGTCAGGAAGTCTGCATCCTCTACATGGCTTGCTCAAACTGACTGCCAAAGACTAAATGGATTGATGTCATGTTTTGGCTTGACCATCACCAACTCTTTTTCAACCGGTTTCGATGTCAGCTAGCATCGCCTGTTGTCGAGGGAGGCGATGGTTAGGCTAGCATGCGCAAAAAATGTCCTAGCCATCTCGGTTGATGTAATTTGACAAAGTTGTCGATTGATTTTCCCTCCTTGCCTGCCACTCGATGTTTAACAGCCTCTATGTTACTCACCCTACTATGCCACCTAACACTGAAGATAGAACGCTGAAACCTGTGACCAAAGGCAGCTATCCACGCTTTTCATGTTTTCCACTTCCAGTGGCCATGTCTCACTTGCAGCCATGAAGGAGAACGGAGCGAACAGATGTGGAGTACATGTGTCCTTTGGTCGACAACCGGATATCACGTCTATGAGGGAGATGGTGTAAAATGGTAAGATAAAGACCATAAGAGAAAGGAATTACCAAGCTGTAAGTGAAATGCGGCAGTAACTGTACTATTTCAATGAGGCAGTTTAATTGTCATGTTAGAGATTAACAACCGGTAATTTGCCGCTATCCCTAACTCAGACATACACAGATATCAGTTACATTATAGACCTAAAACTTAACGTACTAATTCGCAAAAGAGGAACTTGTATTGTCATTATCAAAAATATTTATCCACTGTTGCACATTTCAATATTTTTCTTCAGGTGACATTTACCAACGATACTACAGGGGAATATCAATTCTTTGAGATTAACTTCAAATCGGTCAGAAGCAAAAGTCTAGATATAATTAAAATGCAAACGCCAGTACGTAACACCTACCACATATACGCTTACATTGGAAAATCCTTTACCAATACCTGTTAACTTTCAGTTGAGCACAAATATCCCTGAAGTTCAGTGTCCAAGTCAACTACAAATTCCTGCAAATTGTGAAGTAAGTTGAGAAAGGATAACGCCGGAATTCACTGTGGAAAATGATAATGATAGTAATGAAAGTGTTAATCATTTCTATGCAAATAGATTTTAGAACATTCCATATACTGAATAGCTAGCCAACTTTGAAAGTTGTTATTCTTTCAATGAATTCTTCTCATTGCAAATCAGGAGGCCTGTATCTATACTATCGTGTAATATTCCTACCATAAGGTTAACTGGTGACTGCTTACAATGAAAGATTCTCACAGTGTCTTGTTGTTACTGTGTTTTGTCAGTGTGAAAGTTAGTTGGAGACAAAATGTGTTCCTTGGACACTGGTTTTATACATGATTTATGCACCACAATTTAGCGTTCTACATAAAGTGAACTAGAATTTCTCTCTGCCTAGTTGTCAAATCATAGTGTAAGTGGGAATATATGAAGTAATCTACCATCCCACCATCAACTCACAACCTGTCCCTCTCCTTCTAAATTAGTATGACTGGGTTTACCAGGAGAAGACATAGGTGGGCAGCTAGTGTGACTATGAACGGACAGAAGTGTCATAATTGTTCTAGTGACATTGAAATTATGACCTAGTCAGAGAAGCAAGACCTCACAACTCAAATGGTAGAGCAATGGGCTGGTAATTCCATGGTCGCTGTTTCAAATAGTGTGGCAACCAAGCCTCTCATCCCATCTTCAATCACTGCCCACTAAATTTACATTTATATTCACCCTTATTCGTCACTGGGATGAATTCTTACTTAATATCTGTTTCAAATAGAAGTTTACATTAATGTTACCATACTATGCATCAGAAATTGTATCGCTATTCAAGTACAAGGAGGAATACTCAGAAATAAGTATTATTAAGAATACTGCTCATCTCTAATATTCAAATCGCTGTTTTATAAACTTTCCTCAAAACAACTTATTCCATTCTTGATAACTTGTCTCCTTCCAGGGAAATGTCACACTGGAATATTTACCCATAAAAGTTGGTCAGAATACTGGAAAATTTGAAGCAACTTGCAATGAACTGGGCTTATTCAGTTATGAATTAGACTTACAAGCTACACTGCCTGGATTTGAATCTACACTACACTTTCGAACAAATATTGGATAACGACATTGTCAAATGATGAAGTATACAAATATGACAAAGAACAAGACTGAATTCATTGCGAATGTAAATTCTCGTTTGTGTTTACTTTGATGTGTGAAATCACCAGCTATAAACATCATTTGTGTTAATTCATTTTACATGTGATTGTTTTTGACATTACCTACAGTTTAATTAGACCACCCTGATTTGTAGATTTCCTCTCCTATAGTAAGGCTATAAGGATGGGCAGCGTTTACTGCTGTGCAGAGATATCTTTAAGTGGTTTTCCACATATTTGGGAAATACTTCGTGTTTGATATCCATTTGTAGCTGTTCTAATGTCAGTTGAACTAATTCGTTAATGAATCCTCTTGGTGAAACACAATCGATCAGTGATTTAATATAACATACTTATATTATTCCTTCGTGTCCCCAGTGGAATATGGGTTTTCAACCCAGAACTCTCAAGTTCCAGTAGCAGTGACATTTTTAGGAAATGGTGTTTCTAGGCATACACCCAACCTCTCCTCTTTACCGGACAAACTTACTGCTGGCTAAGTGAGTTAAAGGAGTGAGTCAGTCGGAATCGACCCCAGACCACTTGCTTGGTTGGCCAGTGTTCTATCACTGAACCCCTGACACACAATGGATTATGATAATATCTGAATCGTGAGGTTAATTTCACTGCAGACTCCTATCAGCCCACATGAAACCAATAAATCCATCAATGATCTGTGTGAATGCTGTGAGGTCATGAGACAGGTAGCTTACCGTTCAGAAAGTTGATGAGTAGCCTATTATTTCAAATTCCAGATAAACTCATTCATAATTTTAACGTCGAACTCTGGACTACATAAGTCTCTGTACAACCAGTAACTAAATTTAGAAATATTTTGAAATAAGTAACATATCCAAAGTATGTTCTATTGCGGCAGCAGAAGGCAAGACACGGAAGCCAAGGTCTCATAAATTTCCTGACGGTAGCAAAACGGCAGATATGGTGAACTCTGCTGTAGCATTACATAAAAGTGACCTATCGAAAATGCAAAGCTACCTCAACAATACCGTTAGGCAGATGTACAGTCCAAAAGTTTCTCAAGCACATTATAAGTACTGAGAATCAAATAGAATATTCCAAACTAGGTGGGATCAAAACTATGTCACCAAGAATCAGACACACCAAACATGTTTCCTCTTCGCCTCCCCAGGTCAAAGAATCCTCACGGAATAATCTTGAATTCATTCAAACAGAATCGCAATCGTAAAGCAGCATGTTATTATCAATATTTCGGCATCACGTAAAATTAAAGTCAAGCATTTAGAATAGGAATCCACTGCAAAAACAAAGACCTATAATAAAGATTAAGTCAAATGCAGACTTTGAAACAGTGACATACAGGTCAACAAAAAGGCACGATAATTCCAAAATCCATTGAAAAGTCAAATTCATTATAAGTAATGTCAGCTGTCCAACTGTTTAGATTTTGTACATATCTAGTACGCTAACCAATGACAATTCTTCCAATTTGTAGAGTGATCATTGTGACTTCCACTGTGAAAAAGAAGTCAGTGTAGCGGCTGGAGTTTATGCCACCCTCGAGGTTATTTTTGAACCAACTAGTATAGGCAGTGAAGTGACTACACTGACAATTATAAGTGCATAACCTGGTGAATACAGTTTCCTCCTTAAAGGCACAGCGCTGCCACCACAACCTCAAGGCCCTATCACGATAAAAGCTGGTGGAACAAAGCACATCGTCTTTCGCAATGTCTTTCCTACACCAATTCTCTACTCATTTCAGGTAAATTTAAGTGTCTCCTCTCTAAAATTATGATTTCGTATTCACAATCCCGTATATGCGTTACACTGCACAGTTAACTTGTTACTATATTTCAAATTATAACAAATTTGGAGAGAATTTAAGAAGAGTGTAACGTCATTACTACTCTATAAACTCATATTCTGTAAATAGGCGAATAATTCACCCCAGTCTTTAGGTTGAATTGTCCGTAGTTGAAAATTTACTAGATGGAGAATTTTGACAAATAAGTGAGAATCAAACCACCGTTTAGATTATACTCTAAAGAGGGAGCTTCTCCAAATTCACAAGATAAATATATTTCACTGCAGGAGTAGAGTCCTTCAGCGTAAAGTTTTTCTCATTTGGAAGGATGAAATATGTGGCCGTATGCATTATGTTGCTAGTATTTCCGTTCAGGCATTCCGTGCTATACAAACATTCACTAGACAGTTCACGACAAACATCAATCTACACAGAGATAAGATGGTTTCTTAGAATGTATAGTATGACTTGGCTTTAAGCTAAAGAGCCAATATTGAGTGCTGAAGTATTTCGAATATAAATTGTACCATTAAATGGTTGAAGGCAATCGGAAGGAAGCCCGTGACACAGGTTTCATGTTTGTTAACACTCACCAGTCAGCAAGGCGTATCTCCGAATTTGAAGAAACTCAATTCACGCCTGAGATTTGAAGCCATATAAGGCAGTGCTGCACTCAGGAATATTACCACTGAGCTATACAGAATCGCGCCTGACTTCTCGCAGGACTGTATTGGATACTCCGATTCGACACCAATTAGTAATTAGAGTCATGCTTCTAGTCCTTTGTTTGGTGTAGACTGAATTCTGTCAGTCAAATTTGCAATATGGTTATCATCCTAGGGGGCTCGCTATCTCAGTGCGCTCTGAATGGTTGTTATTATTGGTGGCCACATCGCATCTCTGACTGATAGAATTCAGTCTAAATCAAACACTATGTACTATGATAGAGGTAAAAGGTATTAGAACGAAAATGGAAACCGCAATGTGAATTCAGTTATTAGTGATATGAATATCGCCTATGGATTTAGAGAGTGTCTCAATTTCAATACGGGTAATGGATAATCAGCATTCTCACTCCCACAACACTCACCATTCATCAGATTGTCCATATAATTCCACCTACGATTGGTCTTTATTATACTTAGACACATGCTCTTCAACATGACATCACACAGTAGTAATTCTAGCTGTAAGTAAATTATGGCATCATACATTGCATCTCTAAGCACTGCATGACTTCCAATGTGATACAGTGAAAGTGTTTCCACTTAGAACACACATTCTAACTGCTGTATTCAGTGTATCAATAATTACCAGATTGTTCATCTACCCTCGTATGGAATCTTTCCTTCAATGCTCTAATTATATCTTGTTTAAGCCGATAGCTGTTTTGGGACGAATGAAAATACTACCTGTTCCAGATTTTGTTATCGCAGTTTGAATAAATGTGTGAGTGTGTGTTTCCAGCACTTGCAGAGCTACGTCTACCAAGGAATTTGGCAATTTGAACTGTCTCCCTTTGAATTTTATTGTAGGAACTATGATTACTCAAAACTACTCAGTTTATGCACGAAACTAATCATAGAATTCATTTCTCTTCCACTTCTAGGTTGATAATACCGTATTCAACCTGCCAAAACAAAGTGAAGTCATTCGACCGAATAAAGAATTTCGAATACCAATCGGTCTTGATGATAATGTGACCAGATCACCAGTGACCGGTAAACTAGTTGTAACTGCAGTACGTGCTCAATCGAGTGCACGATTAATGCGGAAGGGGCAAACAACAGGTGCAGCTACAGATGGCGCGTATTCCTCTTCTCCATCATCTACATCACCACCACAACAGCAACAACAACAACAACAGCAAATGGCATCGTCACCAGACATAAGATCTACAGAAAGGGGTGAAGGATTTCAATGGGTGTATTACCTGCGTGGTGTTATGTCATGATGAAATTTGAAATAAATACGAATGCAATCATTTTCAACTTGAATAACTGATATTCACAATTTCTGATTTGTAATAAAACTTGAAGTCTGTTTACAATGATTTATTATCCCACAGATGCCTTCTATGCTTATTATCTGCATACATACATACAGAAAGTATTAGTGCACGGTGTAATATTGTTGCATAGCAGTCGAATTGACTACAACTCATTTTTATACATTAACTTACAGTATGTATTATAGAAAACGAAAAGGATGAAAGCCACAATGAGAAATCGTAGACTGCATTGAGAGGAAAGACGAAGTGAGTTGGAGAAAGATATAGAAGTGATATTTTATAAGAAGACGTGAGGGTAAATCGTGAATATATATCTAAATCAGAGCGATTGACGATCCTACATAGTTAAGGCTAACAATCGAACACTTCATTTGTGTTTGTGTCACCTAGTGTGTAAAACACCCTGATAGGAATGAGGTCTCCATTTGGAGTATAATATTGACAATCGTGGGACAGATTGTTTATTGTTTATGTAAGCGACCACCTTTTACAGTACTTACAAAATAATTTAAAATTAAAATGGAAATAGGAGAGGCAAGTTCAAAGACGGTTGAGTTTACAGATAGTGTGTAGCGTAAGTGACAGGAATTTAGTTTCTGTAAGTGTCTGATAGTGTATGCATTTACTTACTGATGTGATTTCAATGTCCCGACTGGCAAGAAGTTATCTACGTATTAGTACTATTCCAGTAGGAGTATATTCTATTCCGTAGTGCCACATCAATAATCGCGTCAGTGGCACCGAGGAAGAATACTTCCAAGCCACGCATGCAGTCTCGAGTTCGATCACCAGCCGACCAACTGCTTTATCTCTCTAAGCCGGTAAGAAGACTGGTAAAGAGATAAGGTTGGCTATGAGACTAACAACACCATCCAGTAAAAATAAACATCACTGCTCGCGAAACTTCAAGCCACTAACTTGAAGCCTTATGTTCCACTGGGAACGTAAAGGAATGAAAAACAACATCATCATTTGTCACTTTTCACTTTTCGAAGTATGTTCAGTGGTGGCCTAATCGAGTATACCTTCATTGTATCGCATCGATATGAATAGACAACGTGATATCCAAAGTAGTCAAGACTACTTTTCAATTTAAAGGGCCATACAAGTAGAATGAATCATATGAACTGTGATCAAGATATGACCGAATAATTCTAAAATAATTGGGCACCATTTGAGAAGTAGACATATGTAAAAATTATATTTGTAAAATCTCAGCGAAACTGAAATGAGTAACTCCAACGTTTCGTTTGGCACACTGGATGAGGCAGCTAAGACACGTGTTCCACACGCCAAGCTATCGCCTTTGTTAGTTAAAACGGGATCTAGTTGGAAAAGAGTTAGGCGTGGTCAAATCAAAACATAGTAGTAATCATAAAGTTCTTCAGCATTGGTTTGAGCACACACACACACAGAGAGGTGCAAACTGTCTGATTAGAGACGTTGAAAAGCAACTGAAGATCGTTCTTCGTGGCGTAGATGCATTCACTTCCTCTAAACTTCTCTCAGATAAACTCATTAGTCTTCATTTAGCTGTACTTTTCTCAGTAAATTTCCTTTAATTATGGCTTCGTTTGCTCCATTTCTCCTCTTTACCTACCTACCTACCAGTGTGCTTTATTGAAGTGTGACACTTTTGTGCAAACTTCTATGTTGAAAAATCATCTCCACTTAGGTGTTAGGAGATTTACATCTCCAAAACATTTTCATCGACGATAGTATTAATGAAGGAATTAGATAATCATTACCTACTAGGAGTTTTCAATGCTATCAAACCACAAAGCGAAAAACTTTTGAAATGAACATGATGTTGAAGAAAGTGACTTTTAATTTATCGATTTTCGAGTAAAATTCGCAGAGAAATCTTCGTAAAACTTTTTGATCGTATGAGTATAGAAACATATTTTGCCAAAGAGGAAATTTTTTATTATTACTCTGACTTTCGAGGGGAATTCAGGGCTTCAACAGGACATCTCCATTTCATTATGTCCTCCGCCGTCTTATCTACACGACTGCCCATAAGTTATCATCCCCTCCACACAATGTCTCCTCCATATCGCCGTAGGTCACTTGACAAGCCATTTTCCAGTACGATTCCACCACAGCGGATGCCTTGTGTGTGATATCAGTCAACAGTATCCACAGCGTACACCCAACCTATCTCTTTCATTTCCTTTTGAATATTTCTTCTGGATGATAGCTTCGTGGTTGGTTCGTTGTCAGACTAACCTGTCGCTAATCCCTCCAGGCCATCTGATATTCAGATAGCAGTGGAGAGAAGTCTGAAATCTTTTGGAAATGCTTTCTATGACAGTCCAAGTCCCTCAACCACATAGAACAACGGACTTCGCATTGTCGTTCGAGAACCGAATCTTGCTCTTCATGCTGATATGGATATACAGACAGATTGAATTTTCAAAACGGAAAGCAAGTAGGGCGAAAGTGGAAATTTGGATTATAACACTTTAGCATAGATACATAAGGGCGATGAATAAAAGAGTTGTTGAAAAAACCGCTTTTGTCTTCAAAACTGTGACTTCTCTGTTTCGTTGGCCAAAGCTTCAGCAATACAGAGGAGTCACACCTGTAATGATTTCAGCACCTCTTTGTAACTACGAGAGAATTCAGTCCTGAGTGGTTACGAAGAAGTCGGAACGGATCTGTAAGAAGCTGAATAAATGAACATCTGATCGATGTTGGTCTTCTTATCTCTGCAGCTTCTTCTATTTGAAGTCATCCATGAAGCGTTTAAATAACATGCCCAAATCATCACATGTCCAACTCCTCCGTATCGCTAACGCTTTGGCCAAAGAAATAGAAATGTCAGAGTTTTGAAGACAGGAGCGGTTTGCTTAACAACTCCTTCATTCAGCGCCCTAATCTGCTGTCTATGCTAAACTACTATAATCCACATTTCCACATTCACCCTATTCATTTTCTGTTTTGAATATTCAGTCTGACTGTATATCCCTCCCTTATCATTTCGATTGTTATTTCTATCATTTTTACCTTGAACCATTTCCTAATAATTTAAACCAAAATGGCTGAGTTATAATAAAGCGAAAGCTGAGGGTGAACTTGATGTCAAATTCAGCTAGAGAGGGTGTGGAAGGAGTGTGAGAAATTGGCTGTTAAGATTATATTTAATTGTTAGTTGAAACGTTTATCCAGACATATTCAGCACATGCATCAGATATTGGGGAGCGATAAAACAAGGATCTCTGATCACAAATGTTTCTGTTCCACCACTGGTGTTAAGTGATGTAATGGCGTGAGAAATATTGAAGTTAAGCGTAGAGTGTCAGATGATGAGAGTAAGTTAGTCGATTGGGTTATGTAGCTACACTGACTGAGATGGCTAGGACAGGTTTTGCACATTCCGAGCCATCTATATCCACTACGGGCTGTGTTAGCCGACATATGACTAGGCTGGAAAGGTGTTAGGGATAGTCAATTAAACACCTGGATTCAGAATATGAAGACCATGACGGTTGGTCCGAGTCACGAAGAGAGATGTAGGTCGTCTGTTCGGGGTCCTCATAATGCTAAGAACTATTGGAAGAAGACTATCTCTGATGTAGCTAAAAATCATTGTCAGTGGCGTGGACCAATTCCTCTGTATCCAGCAAACCATCATTTCTTTCCATCAAAAACAGTCGACCTGCTTGAATCATTGGGCTACCACAATTTCCGTCCACCGAAATGCCTAAACTCTTCTTGATATCGCATTGTTCAAGTCATGAAATTATATCAGATGATTATTACATGAAGTCGAACACTTATTTGATCAGCTTCCTAATGAACTGTACAATTCTTGAAGGAAATGAAGACACAAATTGCAACATTGGTTCTGTCTTCATATGCAACAAAGCTACATCACATGATTTACCTCAGATTATTACTTAACATATAATTGCTGTGTGAAGAGGAAATATTTTGGAAATGAATACGCTAAAACTTTCTGTATTATGTGTTCCCATATTGTCTGAAAGGAAGCTATATTGTTGCTTTTATGCTACTTTCGTTTCTGTCGTACGCTTCTCCTTATCGCAATTCTTCCCGCTCTGTTTTCGTCTCATTTCTTCTGTTTTATCTCTGCCTTTGTGTGCCAATCAGCAGTGGCAAACTGAACATCCGCACTTCTGTGCGAAGTTCGATAGTGAAACCAAGCCAGTCTGTCAGTCACTCATAATAATGTGATCTTCAGTGTTAAAAGGAACATGGTCAATACACATATCTCAGACACACAGTCTCCCTCTCTCTCTCTCTGTCTGTTTGTCTCTCTCTCTCACTCTGACTGTTCTCATAATTCTTATCGACCAATCAGCATTGTCTCGGTATGCACACACATTCGACTTAAAAACTCTGTCGACAAGGTTCAAGTTGTCAGCTCTCACTCTAATTACCAGTCAACATTGTAGTCATGATTCAGTGGATCCTGTTAACTCTCTCATCTCTGATAATCCATCAGTCTCTATCTATCATACCCATACCGGGGAAGTACACTGTGGATAACGAGTATTGTGTTATCAGAGAACCGATTGAATTCCGTGGGAATTATCATTCGTGTATTACAATGAAGGAGGCTATTAAACGATTTCAACGACGCGTTCATCAAGAAGATTTTCCACAACTAACTGCAAACAAAACCTCGTGCTTATTCATGACAATTCATTTAACAATTACTGGAGGATGTGATGAGAGGGAAGCAGTACTGAGTCCATCAAACACCATGAACGAATCATGTAAGCAATCACATTCATTCTTCTACACAGACATGGAAAGATTCCATTGCTTTCATAGGAGATAACATGAATTTCACAGCTACCGAAGTATGGGGAATCCTACACGGATTGGAAACCATATTACAACATATATACAGTGATGACTGTGGTGCAGTAAGTCAGAGATAGTCTCGTTTCACTAGCTCACATTCATTCATTCCTTTCATTGCAGAAAATCATACCGAAATTCACAGTGCAAGATTCACCCAGATTTCCACATCGTGGACTCATGCTCGACACATCGAAACATTTCCTCACCATCGGAGAAATCCACAAGTTCATTGTAAGTCATCATTCACCTCCCTCCACTCGAGGGAGACGTGAAACACTAACACACTCACACACACTTGCACATTTTAGGATGCAATGGCCATGGTGAAAATGAATGTTCTACACTGGCATATCACAGACACTGAATCATTCCCATTCGTCTCCTCCACATATCCTGAACTGTCAGACAAGGTGAGTGAGATTGATGACTTGTTGAACTGAGGTAATCAACTGGCACTGTGAGTGCAGGGTGCATATCATCCTGAGGCGTACGTGTACGAGCGTAATGAGATAGTTGATTTGGTGGAGTATGGGCGTGTTCGTGGAATTCGAATAATTCCGGAGTTCGATACACCAGGTGAGTGTGATATTGTCACGTGTGGATTGAAATATTCAAATCCATTTTGGGTTCCAATGAATACTCCTTGTTACCAGATTAGTATTCATATTGATATTCGAAATCCCTGAACATTCATGACTTGGTTGTGATTTGTAAATTAACAGAGACTAATTGTTAACAGTTTGTCAAATGAATTCCTTGAAAAGACACTGTTTACTGAAATACGTGTTTGGTTTCTCATTGATATCTCTGCAGGGATTATTCCTGAATTAACCGGCTGTTTGAGTGTTATTGTAAATTATAAGTAAGTTGACTCAATGGAACGCTTTTCATCCAACTAAGAATCACTGACTTCAATTCAGCATTGTGCATTTCTTCTGACAGTAGCATATCTGCAGTGATACCGATTGACCGTGATGTGATCAGTTCAGTCTGGCTAATATCCCGATATGGAGAGTCTCATGTACAATAGTTTTTGTTCATGATTATGACGGAATCACTGAAATTACTAACGACTGTGATCGATTGCACCATCCATACAGATTATTTTGTGAAAAATGTGTGAGGACAGCGTAGAGTGTGTGTTCAGCAGAACTAGCCATCGAATCTCCACTGTCTACAGGATAGTCCACACGCAAATCTCAGACACATTTGTGCCTATGAATCGTGAAGATTACCTGTAGGTATATACATATATGGAGAAGGAAAGGCAAACTGACTAAGATTACTGTGAGAAATAAAGAAAGGACGGAGCATCAACAATAAATCCTCACACCCAAGTACATAAGTCAGGCAGAAACAGTTACTTCATGAATTCCGACAGATTGCAACTCACGATGACACTTACATTCAGGTCAAATGAAAGCTTCCGAATCTGAAAATTTCTTTACATCACTGTCAGCATCAATAATCACCCACATCACATATTTCATCTGTCTCATTTCACAGCACATACACAGTCATGGGGAAATGGCTATCCCGATGTACTCACTCCCTGTCACACTCAAGACGAAGAAGGAAATCAGATACTCGGTCCTGTCAATCCAACCAATCTCACCTTCATTCACAATTTGTACCAGGAAATCCTCAGTGTATTTTCTGCTGACAACCACATTCATTTGGGTGGTGATGATGTGGATTTCACATGCTGGTGAGTTCTCACTAATATGATTATCCTGCACCGTTTCACTGATTCACTCAATCAATGCATTCCTCACATAATATTCACAATGTTTTGAATGATACATTCTCAATATCAGAGTGGATGTATGGAGGAGAGAGAGGGATATAGACAGAGGGAGAGAGAGAGAGAGTGAGCAAGAGAGCGAATTGAAGTGATGTGTGATGAAATGGATATGAGGTAGGTGGGCTGGATAACAATTTCGGTGTATTCTCTTACTTGGACTTGATACAATTCTATGAACAACTATTGATGAGTGTAGTCTTTTGTCATGGTCGTGAGGAAGGAATTTGTGTAAAGTGATCGAGGGAATGTGAGAGCGATGGGGATTAGCGTATGAGGAGAGGAGCAGTGTGAAGTGGTATGATGCGATTACATTGGTCATCGAATTTTGGTCAGTATACTCGTCTGTCACACCGAAACACAAAATATCTCCTCATTATTCCACTCTCGTTTCGCAGGGAGTCCAATCCTGACATCACAAATTTCATGCAGGAGAAACAATTCAACACTGACTACTCACAGTTGGAGAACTACTACATTGAACAACTTGTAGAAATTGTCAAATCGTCATCGTTGGCATCTGGATCTGCAATGGTTCCGATTGTTTGGCAGGATGTATATGAGAATGGATTTCGTGTAAGTGTACATTTATAATGTTCATAAATGTTCGATTGTGTGCAGTGAGTACATGTGAATGTCGAATTAACTTTACCAGTGATATAGTGAACTCGAGGAATGATCGTGTACTGTTACTTGGTGATAGAGAATACTAAAATACCGAATGACTGCATCAATCATAGTCGCATCTGTACTCTAACATTCAGGTTTGGTGATTGGTGTCGTTGTCATTCAATCACTGGAAACGAAATTCCACAGTGTTTCGAGGCTGAATGGTGGTGTTTGTTATCCGCATATCGACCAGTTGTCTTTAAGTGCTAACTCACAATGAGATGAATTCTATCACCTGTCTCGCTACTCAAATCCATGAAAAGACCAACAATTTGACGAGAATTATTGAGTATATTCAGTGTGATGATAGAGGGCATTCACATACCACAAGAATATAATTCGGCCTAACACTCAGTCATCAAGCCTGTTGAACTGACTGTGCTGTTTCAAGAGGACTAGATATAGTAGGGAATCGCTAAGTGAGAATTACTCATTAGACTGAGCTTACTCATGAACATCGTTGCACACATGATAGACACTCCACACAAATCAAGTTGTATGCAAACTCCTCTCATCACAGCAGTTTATATATAAAAAGTGAGAATAGATCGTGGTCTACTGCATGACAACATAAACAAAATATCACGATCACTGATGCGCAGAAATATCAAACACCATTAAATGATAATAATGCACCAACCATCATTCATGCGGCGATATATTTCTCAGTGTTCTACTCAGTTGTGTCAGAGTTTGATGTTCCCCATCTACCAATAACTAACTGGATCACGCCACCTACTCCCCATCAATCAACACAATCAACATTCGAACGACTGACTGACTGGCGAATTCTTCCTCTGTGTTTAGAGTGACAAGGATATGATTGTTCAAGTGCACAAATCTGAAGGATGGAAGAAGAGTGTTGAGGAGATCACGGGAGCGGGATTCAAAGTTCTCATATCGTCGTGTTGGAATTTCAGTGATGTGGGTGTTGGAGATGACTGGCGGGCGTTCTACGAGTGTGATCCCTTGAATTTCGAAGGTAATTCTGGGTTGTACCAATTGTTTGTTTTTATTTTAACTCAGGAAAGTGAGTCTTTGTGAGATTCATGAGGTTCCCAGATGAATCACGTAAAAATTTCCAATTGGATTTATCCTTTCCTCTGGGTTTTTTTCAATAATGATTGAAGTGGACATATTCGGTATGACCACTACTCATCATCACCATTCACTTCACTCGATCAGTTTTGTCACCTCAACATTCTTACGTGATGAGTAAAATGTGACTGACGCATTCACTAATTCAGAGTGCTGATGATCTGTCCAATTAAATCTCACTACATGCACTGCATAATTAACATCCGTCGAAAAATCTCTGTTGTCACAATCACCCATCTCAATCATCACTGTGAGGTTACAATGAATGAATTCGGATTTATACATACAAGTGAACAGATATCTAAGCTGATCTGATCACAGTTTTCTGAAATCATCCTGTCTCATCTTTAGTAGAAAGTTGACCAGGATTTGTGAGAAGAATTTTTGATTGTGTAAGAATAGGAATTCCTCATCCAAATCAAGCGTCTACGTGAAAAATCGAGCCATTCAGAATTAGGTACAAATACTCACACACACACACACAAAATCAACAGTCACACAGAGTAACATGCAATCACAAACTGACTTCTCCTTCTCAGTCACAATCATACAATTTAATTTCCACTGTCACATTCACGCTGTTAACTGAGTTCCACATTTCCAATTGTTTCAGGTAGTTCAGAGAAATCCACACTGGTGGTTGGAGGAGAAGGTGTGATTCCAGGTGATTACGTGGACGATGTAAATCTGATGTTGGTTTCATGGTAAGAGATGGATGATGTGTTTTGCTATTCGATTCATAGTTTGTGAAATTCATCACTCGTCTGACTACAGGTGGAAAACTCGTCGTTTCTGAATTCGTTGATACGGAAAGGCTATAAACGAGGTTGTCAGTGTGAGTCACTAGGATCAAGGCGATATTTTTCACTGGTCGAATAGTGTCATTCAAAGACGTACAGTCGTGTTATTCATAAAGGCATAAATATTGACAAGTCGAACGAGGATGCAAGAATGACCTGCATCTACACACCGTAGTGTGAAGACGTGGTTAAGTTGTTATTTCTTGCAACTGTTGCTGACATCGAGAGAGATATTCACCACCGTATCTCCACCAGCTCCAGCCACATTTAAATATCACCAATTGTATAACTCATACTGTCTTTGAGTACATCTGACTACTCGTCTCTCACATTTTCATACGTTCCTTAACCAACAAAGGCCTCACGCTGCTGCAATAGCTGAACAACTTTGGTCTCAAGAGAGAACGAGAACAAGTGATTTCGGTGACCGCCTGAGTGAACTTCGTTGTCGAATGAGAAGGTGAGTTGCACGCCACTCCACTTCACTGCACTCCACTGCATTGCATTGCATTCCATTTCATCCTGCTCATCTCCACCATCATTCCCCATTGATCTCCCCATTTCTCTAAATGCTTCTGCATGAAATGATGCGATACCGGTTAACGAATAATATCTCCAACGCAGATTATTCCTCACATAGATATCAAGTTGAGATGTTAGTGTGTGTAAGGAGCACTTCGTAGAAGTAGGCGAGTTATGTGCGAACTGATCCCGATTTCTCTGTGTGACAGCAATACTAGTTCATATAAATGCAGGCAAAAGTGTGTAGTTGGTGTTGAGGGCGTGAAGAATAATTCAGACATTGTAAGCGGTGATAAGATTAGGATGGGAGAGAAGATGCGATGGACGCGATGGATGTGTCAGTGTAAATGACGAAGTTGAAGGCCTGGGAGACCTGACGTTCTGGAAAGCAATTCCGAATTCGAAATATAATTATTGCTTACTTGTAGCCTCACTCACTTCACAATATCAAGCCAATCTCTACTGCTTTTATTGTCGATTATTTAACTGTATGTGAATCCACTACATCAAACTTGCTTGCTCGATTGCTCGACTGCTTCATTGATGCTAACATGACTCCCTTCCTTCTCTTAACAGACTAAATTGGAATGTCCAACCAGTCAATGGAGCAGGATTCTGTCCAATCTGATAGACAACGCACCGAAGTGTCTCCTTCCATTCCACACGTACACACATTGACATGCACAATGTCAGTGCGTGTGTTTCTGTGTGGGTGTGTATGCATATTCTCATCAAAACGTGACCTTGTAGATCGTGCAAGTGATTTGGTACAGGGACAATCCATTTCCTGGCTTTCTGTTTATTCTTCCTCCCCAATAACCTCACATCTATTTACACAAATATACACATATTCAATTGAGTTGATTGCCTTTTCACTTGCCTAATACTTAGTTTCAGCGTGACATTACACGAAGTTAGTGAGACATAGGGGCTCTTGTAATAGTGTTGTTGATGGCGACAATGTTGCTTTGTTCATGTGTGTGTGTTTGCACCATAGTTCTGGATGTGAGCATCTTGACTAAGTAGATGTCGGTGTGTGGTGACCAGGTGAAGTTTATAGATGAAAGTGTGGCGATGTGGTCATTTAGAATAATGGAGCAAAATACTTAGGAGGATCCAGAATATATGAGACGGTGAAGAAATAAGAAATTCAAGAATCAACGCTCACCAACAGCACTGCAAGTAGTCACAATAAACCATGCAACAGAATTGGCCAATGTAATATTCCTGAAATCTCATTAAACAAGGTGGGATCAGATTAGGAGCAATAAATTGTGGTCGAAACGTCATCAGTAAATTTAACTGTATAACACTGTGAGACTTTATCAAAAAATAAAATTTACCCATAAGGGTAAAGAAAGCTTCGTCCAAATAGATTCGCACTAAGATTCATCGAAGAGGATGTGAAGTCAAAAGTCCAGAGGAACCAAACATTACTTCTTCCAAAACATAAATTGAACATGAACCTGGATTTCAAGGGAGATTCAGCCTGTGATATCCTTGACAGAAAGATTTCAGAATATTTTTAAGAGGACCATTCTGTTCAGCAACGATAAAATTAGTGTTTTCTAATTATCTATCGGTCTACAGAAGCCTTGAGGGCGTGATCTCGCATCTAACCACTTCTTTGTGCATATATCAGTTCATCTGTCGCTGTGGTGCCAGGTTTATTGGCCGTTCGACGTGCATCCTGTCTACAGATTCTCAAGATTACTATCCCGCATGCTTGCAGAAAGGTAATATTTACTCTAAAATGAGAGTGGCAATCGAACACGTTAACATTACTGCTCATTTCGTGTCCACAAACACCTCTTTCAAAGTAATCTTCAAAGTGAAGAACTCCCCGCCAAAGGCGATACGCTTTTAGAGTCTCTGCTTTTGCTGAAGCCTTAGTCATTCACTTAGAAATCCCAGAGTCATGCACAGAAAAGAAAGTCACCCAACCACTTCTATTATCATAGTAACAACCGCGTTTATGTCTACTAGATTGAGTTTGGTTTGATTGTTTCTGTGACTGCTTATAACTGTTGTTTTTGCTTCGGAACTCTTATTTAATTCCACATATCCCTTCGTTTCCATGTACACCCTGATTACAAATATTGCATAAATTATTCATCTGATTACTTAACTTTAATGCACTCACTCAAATCCTTTAGTGCATTGACTAATATAACCTGATTGTGACCACCCATCACTTTTATTGCTACCCTCTTTCATGAAGAAATTTTACATAAGTGCAACCGTATAGATAAAGAAATTGAATTCGCCAAAAAGAGACTCTGCGATGAAATATGCGTTTTATTTCCATAAGCATTCATTTTAACTTTGGTATTTATTGCACCTACAGTGATTATGTCATTCATATACTGTGGGTACTTCTCACTCTAAGAGGTAAAATCTTTGAACAGCGTACGTTTCCAGTTCAAAACGTCTTCGAACAAGCATTCCACTCGACTTCGCCATGAATATAGAGTTGATTGCTGAATGTGAACGCTGCATATTGAGTACGAACGTTCGATTACTTCCAACGATTATATTGGAGTGCTGGTCTATCGTTCAGCAGATTAAAATGAATTCAGTCGTCTCCTCGTCCATGAAAAGCCGTGTTTGCTATACACACTGAGAGCTGCAACTACAAAGAGTGAACCGAGAGAAATTCACGACTGTACGCATTGAGAATTGCTTTCCGAGTAGACCGAACATTCAACAAAGCATTTAAGGTAAATAATGAGGTGGAGGTATGATAGAGAAGATTTGAAGCTCAGGTGGATGATTTTGATGTGGTTGTGTTCTCTGAGCTGGATAGTTAATTTCCTAACCTTTCATCGCCCCACTAGGTGACATCTTCAGCGCATACTTCAATTTGAAGTGAGCTTTTAGATTTCAGAAGACCAAGTCCCATTTTTGGACGTCTTAGTCAAGCGAACAACCACAGGACAATTAGAAACTCAAGTCTATAGAAAATCAACTCACACAGAACAAATCCTGAATTACAACAGCAACAATCCAATAGCACACAAGAGGAATTGCATGCAAACACTATTGAAGAGGGCCAGGACTCATTGCAGCACTCCCACCTTAAGAAACATTGAAGAAAGATATCTCATGGACGTCTTCCAAAAGAATGGGTATCCACGGAATTTCATCAAAAGACATATACCCCCAAGCAAACCTATCAAACCAAAAGCCCCAAGGAAAGCACAAAGAAAATCGCCTTACCATATATAAAGGATATCTCAGAAATCACTACAAGACTCTTCAAAACTTTAGGAATTGACGTCGTACACAAACCAACAAAGTCACTCCACTCAATTCTATGTCAACCAAAAGACTCAACAGCGAAGGAAGATAAAACCAACATCATCTACAAAATAGATTGTATAAACTGCGAAAAACACTACATTGGCCAAAGTGGACGTCCCCTTCGTCTTCGTATCCACGAACATAAGTTAGATGTCAAAAGACATGACATCCACCCACTCATATCACTACATACAGAGAACCACGGATATCAATTCGGCTGGGAAAACGTTCAAATATTAGACAGAGGAAACAACAAGAATGCTAGAGAATTTTTAGAAGCTTAGCATTCCAGTGAATCATCAATCAATAGACACATCGGGATAGACAAAATTTATCAACCGATAAGAAAGAAACCCCACACACAAAGAGCCAAAGTTCAAGTCAAAGAAACAATGAGTGATAATACAAGTAACCTAGAAGGTGTGAAAACCCACAAGAAAGAAACCAATCACGTTTAAGATCACCCACCAGGAGAGAAGATAACTAAACTCGTAACAAATCTAAAAGCTCACTTCAAATTGAAGTATGTGCTGAAGATGTCACCTAGTAGGGTGATGAAAGCTTCGAAAATTATATATCCAGCTCAGAGAACACAATCATATCAAAAAGGAGGTGGAAGAGTTCGCAGAGACAACACTACCCCTGATCGCGCTATTTTGTTCACACAAATTCAGCGAGAAGTCATTTTTGATGGAATTCATTGTAAAGCTGTGCATTCGCCCCCTTACACAACGATTGTGTCTCCAAATTCCATGGAGAAATTAAAGCATTGTGTGTCGATGTCCACAACACGTGTTGATTCGATGAACAAGGCTTCAGTTATCAATCTCTGATCCCACCTTGTTTAATGAGATTTCAGAAATATTACATTGGTCAATTCTATTGCATGGTGTATTTCGACTACTTGCAGTGCTGTTGATAAGTAGTTATTCCTAAATTTCTTATCTCACCATCGTCTTATATTCTGAATTTTCTTAGGTATTTGTCCTGTGTCATTCATACTCACACCACCACACAACTTCGATCAGTAGAATTGACCTACTCACTGTAATACACTAGCATCTGTAAAACCATCTAACTGATGTTCATGTCCATAATTTTGGTGTAAATGCACACGTGAACAATGCAACGTTGTCACTATCATCAACACTATTGCAACAGCCACCATGACTAACCAACCGCGTGAAGCTTAACGCTGAAACCAAACTCCATGGAAGGAAGAAGGCAATCAACTCATCTGAATATATGTATATTTGTGTAAATAAATGTGGAGCGATTGGGGTAGAAGAAGAGTAAGAGGAATATTGAATCATGCAGTACCACATTGACTGCACACACCACAGTGTCACTTTCTCAACAGAGTTTACATGGAAATGTGCACGCACACGCTGGCTTTGTGTATGTGTGTGAAATCGATGGATATGCTTCGGTATGTGGTTAATCAGATTGGACAGAATCCTGCTCCATTGACTGGTTGAACGTTCCAATTTCGTCTGTCGGGAGAATGAAAGGAATCGTATTAAAATTAAGCAATCAAAGACTCGCGGAAACAAGTTTGGTGCAGTGGATTCACATACAGTTAAATAATCAATAAACAAAGCAGAGCATAGCAGATTGACGTGACATGATGAAATGAGTGAAGGCATAAACGGCCACGAATTATGTTTTGAATTTATGATTGCCTTGCAGAACAACAGGTCTTTCAGGCCTTCAATTCAACACTTACTCTCACACATCAATCGCTTCCAACACATCTTCTCTCTCATCCTAATCTTAACATCAGTCGCGATGTTTGAATTGTTCCCCAGAATCTCTTCAATAGCCATATTTTTATGGCTTCATACATATGAAGTAATACTCTTGACATTTTGAGAAATCGCAGTCACTTCGTGGACAGGTCGCCTAATTCTCTGAAGTATTTCACAAGCTCACATATCCCAACAACACGACTCGATACCGATGTGATGAAAATATTAGATTGAAATGGCCGTTTCTTAATTGGTGCCAATTCACTTCACGCATAATCGCTGAGATGACGTGGATTGATAAAAATTGTTAACAAGTACCAGTGCAATGCAGTAGCGTGCAACTCACCTTCTCATTCGACAACGAAGTTCACTCAGGCGGTTACCAAAATCGTCTGTGCTCGTTCTCTCCTCAGACCAGAGTTGTTCAGCAATTGCTGCAGCGTGAGGCCTTTGTTGGATAAGAAATGAAAAGTTGAGAGACAAATAGTCAAATGTAATCAAAGACAGTACGAGTTGTACAATTGTTAACATTTAAATGTGGTTAGAGCTGTTGGAGATACGGTGGTGAATATCGCTATTGATGTCACCGAAAATTCCAAAACATTACAAGTGCACACTACGGTGTGTAGACGCAAATTATTCTTGTATCCTCGTTCGACTTGTCAATATATGTGGACACACTCTTTCTTAGTTGAACATTCATGCTCTTATGAATAACACTAATGTTCTTCTTTGAATGACAGCATTCTACCAGTGAGAATGTCGCTTTGAATCTAGTGCCTCACACTGACAATCTCGTTTTTAGCCCTTTCGTTTCAACGAATTCAGAAACGATGCGTTTTCCACCTGTAGTCAGACGAGTGATCTGGTTTACTAACTATGAATTTTGAATAGCAAAACACATCATCCATCTCTTACCATGAAACCAACATCAGATTCACATCGTCCACGTAATTACCTGGAATCACACCTTCTCCTCCAACCACCAGTGTGGATTTCTCTGAAATACCTGAAACAATTAGAAATGTGGAACTCAGTTAACAGCGTGAATGTGACAGTGGAAATTAAATTGTATGATTGTGACTGAGAAGGAGAGGTCAGCTTGTGATTTCATGTTACTTACTCTGTGTGACTGTTGATTTTGTGTGTGTGTGTGTGTGTTTGTACCTAATTCTGAATGGCTCGATTGTCCACGTGGCTCTTTGATTTGGATGAGGGATTCCTATTCTTACACAATCAAAAATATTTCTCACATATTCCGGAAAACTTCCTACTGGAAATGAGGCAGGATAATCTCAGAGAACTGTGATAAGATCAGCTTAGATATCTGTTCACTTGTATGTATAAATCCGAATTCATTCATTGTAACCTCACAGTGATGATTGAGATGGGTGATTGTGACAACAGAGATTTTTTGACGGATGAGAGTCACAACTACAAATCATCACCACTTTGAAGTGTTTGAAAGTCATCTGCTGCTGATGACGTGTTTATTTTGAAAATATTAAGACAAGTAGTGCTTGTGAAGGGCTGTTGCGCTGAACACCTATACATCACAGTCATCACTTGAAACACACCGAGGAAATGTTAAATGTGATCTACAGTGAGCCATGCAGCCTTCTGTCGAATTAGGCTGTCATCCGAGTCGCCTGTTGTGCTGACATGGACAACTCAGATATAAATGCACCTGTCTAGCTTCCATGTTGTACAAAATGCAATAATTCAGAAAATTCCATAGTAGGTAGCGTAGGACGACTTGCACCTGGATTGACAAAAATATTATTCTACACACCTGAATAATACTACTGTCGCAATATTTACATTTCAAACATTCGAAGTAAAAGAGAAAACAGATGCTTGATTCGTCGAGGAACCTAATAAATTTCACAAATATTTAACTGGCTGAATCAAAATCAAATCAAACAGATGGTATCTCAGATAATTTCAACACTGCAACAACTCGGAATTACCTTCGAAATTCAAGGGATCACACTCGTAGAACGCTCGCCAGTCATCTCCAACACCCACATCACTGAAATTCCAACACGACGATATGAGAACTTTGAATCCCGCTCCCGTGATCTCCTCAACACTCTCCTTCCATCCTTCAGATTTGTGCACTTGAACAATCATATCCTTGTCACTCTAAACACAGAAGAAGAATTCGCCAGTCAGTCAGTTAGTCAGTCAGTCGGTCGAATGTTGATTGTGTTGATTGATGGGGATTAGGTGGCGTGAGCCAGTTAGTTATTAGTAGATGGGGACACATCAGACTCTGACACAATTGAGTACAACACTGAGAAGTATTTCACAGAGTGAATGATGAATGGTGTTCGATGTTTCTGCTCATCAGTGATCAGGATTTTGATGTATGGTGTCACGCAGTAAACGAGGATCTCTTCTGAACCCTTGAATAAGAGATCCTGGGTGAATAATAAGAGATTGTAGTCTCTTTGGTTTCTGCTCACTATGCATCATATGTACTGCAAGATACAGGAGTATGTTCAGTTTAATGAATAATTCACACTCTGTGATTACCAGTGCCATTCAGGTTACTTCAAATATCCCACTTCAATACACAATGCACTATGGTCACAATTTTGCATCAAAATATATTATTCTACCATGCATTTACACTCTATCGTAGGGAATATATATTCTATAATTTTCGTCAAACAATTCGTCTCGCATTAGATTTGTGTAGTGAGACTGGCGGGTGACTTCATTTCAGTGTTTCCGCTCAAAGACGACCAATCTATATGCGTATCACTAACTTCAACTGATAGACTCAACACTCTGAATTTTCATTACAAGTGAATGAACAGAGACACTAATCCTCAATCTGTAAGTTAGAATAGAAATGTGACTAGGAATGGTGCAGACACTCGGTATTTTAATATGAGATCATTAGTCCAGTTCAATATGCCACACCGCATGTTCATGCGAAATACCAAATGATAGAGAAATTAGTGTCTGACCGGTATCAATATTACCAATACAGACTTACACGAAATCCATTCTCATATACATCCTGCCAAACAATCGGAACCATTGCAGATCCAGATGCCGACGATGACGATTTGACAATTTCTACAAGTTGTTCCATGTAGTAGTTTTCCAACTGTGAGTAGTCAGTGTTGAATTGTTTCTCCTGCATGAAATTTGTGATGTCGGGATTGGACTTCCTGTGAAACGAGAGTGGAATAATGAGGAAATCTTTTGCTATTGCGTATGAGAGACGAGTATACCGACCAAAGTTAGATGACCGACGTAAGGAAAAATCAAAACAAGATCTGTTTTCTGAGCGTTTCACTGTGTAAGCCACAGCTTCTGCAGCAGATTTATTCGGATTTCATCAATCATCAAAATATATTTAATTGGTGGATGGAGGCTAGTAGTGGAATCCAGGATAAAGCGCATTTCGTCCTATTTGGGACTCGTCACTGGATGTACCTGCATTCCCCAGTGAGTGATTCCTATATGTGAGTCATTTGATATTGTGAAATATGAACTTGAAAACAATCAGGAAGTCTTAGCTAAATCTTCATTATCAATAGAGAAAGTTATAAAATGCTCAAACTTTGTTTAGAATCTGCATATTTTACCTGTAAAGACAAACTATACTGTCAGACAAATGGAGTTGCAATGGGATCGATCACCAGGATCTCCAATTGTCGCAAACCTATGTATGAAATCTCTAGAAAGAAAAGCACTAACAAGTTTTAGTTGTCAACCTAGAATATGGTACAGATATGTAGATGACACATTTATCATCATAAAGAAAGCTGAAAAAGAAAACTTTCTAACAGAGATTAACTTCATCTCAGAATATATGGAGTTTGCTAATGAAGTAGAATTGGCTGAGGGAACTCTAAACTTTCTGGATTGTCTTGTAAAAAGACAAACTGACGAGAAACTAAAGTTTACCCTATACAGAAAGCCGACACATTCCAACAAGTATTTGAATTTCCAATCAGATCATTCGATGGGAATGAAAGTTTCGGTAGCTTTAAATCTCGTTAAGAGAGCTAGAAACATTATAACAGATAATGACGATATGGAGAACGAGATCTCCTTTATAAAACAGATTTTGATTGGAAATGGTTATTTGGGAAAGCTACTAGATAATATTATGAATTAAAAGGAGCATGAGGGAAATCAGAAAATTGGAAAATCCTGGCTATGGATGATAGCCATTCCATATCGAAAGGACACAACTGAACAGTTTCAAAGACTATTTACTTCACTTTAATATTAAAGTCTATTTCAAGCCCTCTAATTCTCTAGAGAAGGCTTTGGTGAATGTCAAAGATATGGTTCTCAAAATGTCACAAAGTAATTGTGTCTATAGGATAAAATGTTCAGAATGTGAAGCATGCTATGCAGGGCAGGGGAGAGCAGTATACAAGTGAAGGTCAGAGTGAATGAACATAGACTATGCACGGAACATCCACCTAGAAATGAAGTCGAATTAAAAAGTCTAGAAAAAAGATCGGCTGGAGCAATGCATGCTATCTATGGACAGCGGACATAAGATCTATTTCGACAAAGTCGAAATACTTGGAAGAGGATTTTATTCACATAAAGGAAGGCTGACCTCTGAAGCCTTGCACATTTTAACCACATTGAATGCTGTAAATAGGAAAGAAGGGATAGACTTATCACCTATATGGCAAACTCTAATGAAGCAAGACAGATGAAAAAAACAACAAAACCCTCTATGAGCCGCCATGATCCTTAAAAAATGTATTATCATGTTTATCACTTGCGAGTTGACGTCTTTTCCATATAATAACAAATAACAAACACTCACACACTTACTCATACAAAACTAATCCTTAAGGTCCAGTAACAATTTGACATTAGTCATTACAAATATGTGATGACTGCTCACATATTTCTATTGGTAGAAATGTCTATGGACAAGTGACCTTCAAATAAACTGACTTCAATTTATGTAAAACATTTTTGACGATATATTTTAATGATTAATTAATAAAATCCGAATAAATCTGCTGTAGAAGCTGTGACACGGCGAAACGTTCAGAAATCAGATCTTGTTTTGATTTTTTCTTAAACAAGCTGGGATTAATTTTAATGATCTATAATTGTGAGTAGTATGTGAAGAATGCATTGATTGAGTGAATCAGTGGAACGGTGCAGGATAATCATATTAGTGAGAACTCACCAGCATGTGAAATCCACATCATCACCGCCCAAATGAACGTGGTTGTCAGCAGAAAATACACTGAGAATTTCCTGGTACAAGTTCTGAATGAAGGTGAGATTGGTTGGATTGATGGGACCAAGTATCTGATTTCCTTCTTCGTCTTGAGTGTGACAGGGAGTGAGTACATCGGGATAACCATTTCCCCATGACTGTGTATGTGCTGTGAAATGGGACAGATGAAATATGTGATGTGGATGATTACTGATGTTGACAGTAATGGAGAGAAATTATCTGAGAAAGATTATTTTTATCACTGAACTGTACAACATTAAAATTTATCGAAATTGCAGTGACATGACAACATTGGAAGTATCTTTCTCTCAGATCAAATACAGTTTCATGAACTGAAAATTACTGTAAGTAAATAATACTGTTTCACTCACTGTGGGGTATATCTAATAAACAAACTAATATGGAATTACCTACAACTACAGTGCCCAAATCTTAAAGATATCCTGAGTGGTTTCAGTCTGTCGAAAGAATGATCTCGTTCTAATCACTTCTGTCAGTCTGTATTTGCCCCAATCTCCGGATGAGAACGGAATAATATTGACGATTTCATAGTCTCTTAGTCCCTCATCCTCTTGCAAATATTCCAAGACCTTCAAATTCCGCGCATTTCAGTTACATTCTGATCACTCTTGTCTGTTCTTAGTACATTTCCTTCGTTTTGAGTAATCGTGTTGAGAATTTCACAATCTGTATATCACTTATGTCATGTAAATCACTCATCATTGCAAGTTTCAATTATAAATCACGAAATGCAAATGTCAGCGTGATGACTACTCGCATACTCACCTGGTGTATCGAATTCCGGAATTATTCGAATTCCACGAACACGCCCATACTCCACCAAATCAACTATCTCATTACGCTCGTACACGTACGCCTCAGGATGATATGCACCCTGCAGTTGTGGTGTGAGCTGAATAAAATTCAACAAGTGATTAGTCTTACCTTATTTGACAGATCAGGATATGTGGAGGAGACGAATGGGAATGATTCAGTGTCTGTGATATGCCAGTGTAGAACATTCATTTTCACCATAGCCATTGCATCCTGAAATGTGCAAGTGTGTGTGAGTGTGTTAGTGTTTCAAGTCTCCCTCGAGTAAAGGGAGGTGAATGATGACTTACAATGAACTTTTGCATTTCTCCGATGGTGAGGAAATGTTTCGATGTGTCTAGCATGAGTCCACGATGTGGAAATCTCGGTGCATCTTCCACATAGGCATTCTTTATTAATTTCTGAAAAGTAATTTTCTTGGCTTCAATTACTACTTACAAAACTCCACTCATCGTTGTATGCATTCTGGAGTACAGTTTCTAATGCATGAAGGACTCCCCAAACTTCAGTCGATGTTATATACAACGTGTTTATCTGAAGATCAATCTTATCTTTACATGTTCATTCGTTTAATCTTGTATCTGCTTACATGATTCATCCATTGAGTGAGATGGTCGGAGAACGGATTCACTTTCATCACATCCTGTAGCGATGTTTATCTCGATTGCATTTATCAAGCAGGTATCTTTATATTTGTCTGGTGGTGGTATGTCTTTTGCATTCAGACGTTCTTTGAATCGTCTCACAGCTTGCATTAATATAAAGCATGTTGGATATTTATGTTCAATTGGCACATGTTCAAGGAGGTTACAGTATTTCTTATCCTTCAGGTGATATTTGTTTGGTTTGGGTATCAAAGTTAGTGATGGCGAAATTATTATCAGACATATAAGCGTCAACAAGATATACTGAGCCATGGCAACAATGAAATTGTACTGTTTGGAATAAAGCACCTACTATTATCTTACTGTTAATGGTAGTAACCTTCATTTGTCTTTCACAACATCGGGACTATAAATGTGTGTGTTTATCTCGTGGTATCGTGTACTGATTGGTCGACAACATGTATAAGGTATGGGTGTAGGTTGTCTGTTGAACTAAATGGAGTGTTATTAATGGTCTTAATTCTGAAGGTCATTCCACAGCGTTTCACTCAATGTGAGCATCGAAGTTTACGTAGGTATTCAGAGTTAGATAGACATTCAGGCTGCTAAGCAGACATACAGGAGTCACAATAGGAATTTAGAAACTTAAAACCTATTGTGGAGATGGAGATCCACTGGTTGTGAAAGTGATGTTGACAGGTTTCCTGTGACGTGTTGTACTAACTGTAGGCAAAGTTTCTTGAGTAGAGCTGAGAGTTTCCTAAGTTGTAGAATGAATCCTTACGCCTATCTCTCATCAATTGCAGTGAATAACTGCTTGTTTGCTTGATGTCTAGTGTTTCCAACACAGTATTAGACTCATCAGTCTCTCGACAGGTGGTGTCATTTGTCAAACCATCTCTGATACGCCATGATCCGTAGCTCACCATCTAATTACCACTTCTTTTTCAGTTTTAGAGCGTTGATGAATACTTCAGAATCTCGTTAATATAATTTTGTGCAATATTATATATGTGAATATGACAAACGGGATTGTGTTAGCAGCCATCTTATTTCAGTGAGCCATATCAACGAAAATGATGTCTCGATAAGTTTCGGTATTCACTAGTGGCCTTATTCCACTAACTTGTTTTTATGCATTTCCAGCTCATGTACAACCACGTAGATGCACTCTATCAATGATAACCAACAATGATCAGTGTATGGGAACACCTTTCATCGATGATCATTTCAACTTCACTGACAAGTAGAAGACACAAAGAACACAGGCGATAAATTCTGACAGTCAAGTGTTTCTACTGAGACTCGAAACCACCGGGTCGAGCAAGTAATTTCAGATTACTAATAATAACAGTTATTTCGAGCTGACTCCTCGTAGAACCGATATTCCAAATAAGGCTGGTCACTTTGGTCGGTATATAAATCAAGGTGAAATCACAAGTCTGAAGAAATGATAATGATAAATTTGACGATGATAAACGGATAGATTACCTACATATTCGTTGTATAAGGGGTAATATTGTATTTAGTTTCGTTCTTACTGCTATTTGAACACACAGTAATGTACGAATGATTACTCGAAAACTATTCACACACTAAAAACGACACAGGAAACTGAACGAGAATGCTAAAATCTATTGTATTTAGAAAGAGAGCAATCCGTTGCAACTCACCACCGCGTTTTAATCCGCTTATGGTTTGTAGGTTGTACAGATACATGAGATTGTATACATTCAAGTTGGAGAGTGTGGTAATCAGATTAGAGGTAAATTTATGAAGTTGTATCTGATGATTGATTTAACAGGCTACTGTCATGGTGATTTCAATCTACAGATAGAACTCATTAGCATGTACCGCTGTGAAGTGACTGGTGGAGAATGCCTACCTCGTGATGTCTTGGTTGATCTTGATAGTGCGACTATAGCGAAGAGTTGTTTAGGCACCATTCTTGAAATTATTTTGAAGTCATAATACTGTCTTCGGATAAAGTGGATCAGGGAAATGCCAATCAAACCAGAAGTCGCAGCTATTGATGTGGTTATTTTACACCAATCAAATACAAGTTTAAGATATGGAAACCCTCTAACAACACTTTCAATGTAGATTTGGATCGAATGACTCGTCTACAAATCACGTAATCCATAAAGAAAATCTCCTCTCTTCTTCTAACAATATCTTGGTTAACTAAAATGAATTGAAACAAGCCAGTAATGTGAGTGAAGGAGGATTGAATGGATTTGTAGAATATGAGTAGAACTCTTCAACAGAATTCTATGGAAAATAAGTAAGGAAACATACCCCATTAGTGAGTAAATTACAAGTTTATTTTTCACATATTTTTGTGCTTTGCAGATTTTGTACCGAACTGATTGATTTTATAGAGTGGACTCCCTAACTCCTTGTCAAACCTTCCCACCTATCTCGGGCATGTTATCAGCTAAATAATTGGCTCTTTTATTATCTTCTATTTGTAATCTTTGGTGACAATATCTCAATTAACTGACCATCTTAGCTGCTAACCTTATTTCTATAATTTGCAATTTTTTGTGTATATATGCAAATGTCTTCACTGTCACTACAAATACCATGTGAGAACCGTCATTACCAATCCTGTAATATTATTCCTAAAATTGTTTTTAATGTTGTTCGATATAATTGACTGATAACCTCAACTACAATCACTATTTTCATCATTATTTAACAATTTCCTGTTTGTTTATGGTCTCACTGTCACCACTAATACCAAATAAGAAGTGTCACTAGCAATTCTGTTATATTTATTTTAATTTTTTATTTTGATTACAGCTTGATTCCACACCGTATTTTCAGTACAAGTATGGAATTTTCAGCTTGGATATCGGTAGCCCAAATTTACAGGCCGACCATAGATATTGGATGTGCGCCGGCAGGGGATGGAACCCCGGACCATGTGCATGGTCGGCGAGAGTCCTAACCACTGTCTATAACTTTTTTTAATATTATTTGATATAAGATGAGATGCAATAACGTAACAAATGCTAAAAATTCCACACTGTAACATTAGTACTGTTGCGGAATAAAGCACATTATTATTATGGAGATGATAAAGACACCTAGATTACAACAACCAACAGAAATCACCATTAAACAGCAGGAAAGTCACATCTTTTACTTGTTGAGAAGCTGTTGTTTGAATTACAGGCGGCACGGGTGAGGATTTCAGAGCCAGAAAAGGAAAAGTGAGACACATCATTGTGGAAATCTACTGCTAACAATATCTGAATTTCCATTGTCAGGGTCGGTCACGACTGTACTTCTGTATGCTCTAAGGGGATCGGTGCTTCCCGAAAACATTTCCATCAGCTTGCTACAGACACTCATCAACTAATGATTTGCCTGGCTCGGTAGTGAAGACCGCATAGCAAGCTAAGAACCCCAAACATCCAGAAACTCTAGCACTACAAAGAACCCGTGAAGAAACCGTCGCCCAGCGAATATACAGAAGGAGACGAATATGGACTAGAAATATGCTGACAAGAGCTTCAAGTGACATCACGCGTAAAGCAGGCCCTCGAGTGGAACCTGAATATGAAGCGACGAGTTACGCCTCCGGGAGTGACATGTTGGAAATAGTTAGGGAAACAGATGAGAGCCAGTGGGTGTTCGTGGGGCCTGATGAAACACATCACACAGGAAGAAGTAAAGTTGAGATATGGTCCTGAAGCTCTGTGTCACACCTGACAACTGGTATTTCTCAAATACTATAATATAATTCACTTGAGCTATAATTTTCCTCTATCTTTTAACTCCCAGACCATTGAAGCACCTGCTGGCTGGTGCTGAAGATTATTAGCTAGGCAGTGCAACAGATTCTTCTACCAACATTGACAACTCTTTATTTGACTGCTTGATTTTGATTTTGATTTACAGCTTGATTCCACACCGTATTTTTCAGTACAAGTATGGAATTTTCAGCATGGATATCGGTAGCCCAAATTCAGGCCGACCATAGATATCGGGTGTGCGCCGGCAGGGGATCGAACCCCGGACCATGTGCATGGTCGGCGAGAGTCCTAACCACTGTGCTAGTTCTGTATCATCTTCATCAAATGAAACACTACCATACACAGGCTTCACTAAAATGCATAGGAGAATTATATTCTCTCCCATTTCTTTACAATACTTATACATGTGCCTTTTACAACATCAAATACTGGATAAAATTTCCTTCAGGACACTTATTTCTTATTTATATATAATGTGAGAACAGATGAAGAATATTGTAACTAGATTCCTTTATTTCTGGATCTGAAGAAAGCCGCCAAAAAATGGTATCCACTGTCCCCTTCATTTCAGCTAGAAAATCACTAGGGAGTTTAACTCTATAAACCCCTTGGTGTTTTGATGGGAAGTTAACATCAACACGGCATCAGGTGAACTTCTTCAATACGTTTCCTGCCTCCAACTTACTTTCAGAGACAGTAAGAATGCTGTCCACGTCTTCATGATACAATTCCGTCTCTTAGACGTACTGTTGTACAGTGCCAGTTAATTAAACGAAATCCTCCATTCAAAATTCTGAAACAAATTAATAATAGAATATTTATGCAGTGGTATCCCATCTTTCTTGTGAAATGACTACATCTCATAAGCCGTCTAAGTTCAATTCTACACTTATAAATAGTGATCGCTAGTTGACGTCATTTAGAGAAGCATTATGAAACCTGAGAATACTGGACAGCTGTTTCATCCTAGTTTGAGACTCTTCGTAGGCATGCACTAAGTGAGGATCTGTAGCTATACAACTGCGCATTTTCAGTCAGTTTGATGATTGAAACTGAATCTATAAGACCGCGAAAAATCTATTTTAATTTAATTTGAAGCTTGTTTTGTTAGGTTGGTTTGGTTTTATTAAATTTTATTTTTCTTTCTAAGTGTGTATAAGTATATGAAGACAATAATTTGATATAAACGTATCAAAGTATCCAATTCATATGAAAAGACATTGGAACATCTTCAAACTTGTTTACAACAATGTGCCTTATCACAAGGTAAACAAACTTTGATGAGTTTATAATAAAAGAATAGATAGAAGAACTGGACTTTGAGATTGATTATCTGAGATTGCCTTACACCAAGCAAAGTTCATTGTTCAGGGGATCGAAACCATCAACAAATATTTTGTGACTGTATGAGAGATTGAAAATGAAGATTATGATGCACTACAATATGAGTTACGTCACAATGATTAGTACTGAATTAAGAAAGAGAGAGAGTTTGAAAATCTTAAGAAATACACAGAGAATACCAATTTCTAATGATAATAACAAGAATACTAGTGACAGTGAATCGAGAGAAAATAATGGTGATGATTAAAGGCAGTTTTAACTAAGACAACAAAATTAGTGAAGTGAAATAGTGAAAATAATAATAATGAGCAGAGTAGAAGTTATTATTATGAGACATTTAAAGTGATCACCATCTCCTTCTGAACACAATGAGATAGGCGGTTTCAAGACTCTAATCGTACAAGACTTCACAGTTGGAAACTCTTACGTTAATCAAACATGCAGTCAATTAATGAACATGCAGCCACTACGATTATCCTTTCTGTGAAAGGCTGCAAGAACACTATCTCGTATGTTTTCAGAAAGGTAGTAGTGGCTCTATAAGGGGTGTGATAACCGAACACCTTGTCAACACGGACCATTCTGTCTCAACAAACGCCTCCTTCAGATGAACCTACAAAGGAAGAATAAACTGCCAAATGCAATACGTTTTCGTCTCCTTTGTACCGCTGAAGTCCTAGTCATTCAGTCAGAAAAATCAGAGTTATGCATACAAAAGAAAATAATTGCACCACTTATACTGTCACGGTAACTACCCTGTTAACTTCTTCCAACTTAATTTCTTGTGAGCCTGTTTTTCTAACTCCCTGTAACTCTTGCATTTCTCTAGAACTCTTACATAATTCCATATTCTCCTCCGTCCGTCTGTGCTTCCTGATCACAACTCATTCAATAAATTATTCATTTTAACACGGAATTATAACACACATATTCACCTTCTTTTATGCATTGACACAGCATGAGTACCACTCTCTTATTAATCCCTCTCATCCCTCCCCTCACTAGTTGCAATCTGATTGTTCATCACATTATTCTGAAGCATTTTGATGACGTAAGCAATAAACCGAACTCATTTCTATTCTTGTCTGAGAAACTTAATGTACGCACACTTGTTAAATGGACACTGAACTGCCTTTCTTCTCACTCAATAACAATTTTAACCCTATCAAATTTCTAACTCTTTCTTCCTTTGTGCCGTTGAGTATTACGTAGTCTACTAATTTGAGTTTTACTCTTGAAGCCACTTCTAAGAAATTATACCAGTTATTACTCAATAATGACTGTACAACCTGTGACGATAATGTTGTCGATAAAGAAAATTTTCTTCGCTGAATTGTCTTTTATTCTCCGTATTACTCAATGGGTATTTTTAGTGACATTTAAAATTGCGATTGCACAGATAAGTGAATGAATTCCCCGATAAGGTCGTCATCGCTGAACCAAGTGTTGTTTTGTTTTCAATAATGTTTGGATGGGGATTATTCATTTGATGGTGCATTTCAAGAATCACATACCGGGTAATCCAGTTCTTGGTCCACGTTTCTATCATCAATTGTGTGTTATAATAACGCCAAACTTTGATGTTCAGAGAATGCGTTTATTTCTTTAAATGATAAAGCAACACTGTGAAGAGTAACTTGCTATCAAACTGTTAAGTTTCATAATTTGAAGAACTGTCATCAGTGTCACTGTCAACAATACAATCATGGTGACCACCACCTACTGACAATGATTATTAGACAGCCAATCATTCTGTCGATTCATAACGCAGAATTTGAATATCGTGCTTCTTAGATGGATTTTTTTAAAATGCGTGTTTCGGTGTGAAAATTGCATAACATTATTGGTATAGTAATTTAAATATTTTCAAATTGATTACACACGTTAGTTTGAAAAGCATACTAAATATTTGGTTACAGGATTTCATCATGAGTTGACGTCAGTTATGGAACCACTGGAAAAGCTGGGATTACTGGACAGCTATATCCTCCTATTCAAGTATTGGTTTGTAGGGATTTGATTGATTGGTTACAATTCACGACATCGCGGTTGCGCTACTATTTACTCCGGAGATTATTTAAAACAGTTGCAACCTGCTGATTCGCAATTTTCCATTCAACATGTAAAAAGTATTATCCTCAATGGATGGCAGCTTATCCAAATAAATGAAATGAGATGACCGTTGCTGAATGGTGTCCTTGGTTCACTAAAATGCACTCCTGAACGTTTTATAATTTTTACTCAACAAAATGTCGTGTACTTCTCGAAGGGGAAGAGGAAGGGATATCACATTATGGTTTGGTTTGCGCTTTAGTTCAGATAGAATGGTGTCACACACACGATCTACTGTCAATTAATCTTTCATTTGAAGATCGTGGACAAGCAGAAAATATCATGTAATTAATTCTGCTAAAAATTCTCTACATTAAAGAAATCACTCTTTTGAGAAAGACACTACTTGAGAATGGCTATTCACCACGCCTTAAAGATAAACACATAAAGCCGAAAATTAAAAACAAAGAACAACCCATCTCTGTACCGAAGAAGGTGCTTTACATGAATGTGGCGTTGAAAGCAGACCTTTTGGCCAACATCCTGAAGTAAAGAATATCTAACGCCACGAAACGAACATTCGCTGCTGCTACACTATGTGATTGGTATTCTCATGCCATCCATTGTTCTTCAACAACTCCAAAGATTAGCTATCTCATTTGATCACTTCTATGTGTATCTTCCAATTTACTTGCTCATGTGGAGCAAGCGAGATATATAGGTCGTTTGGTGTGTATTTTATTGAAAAAGAGTCAAAGAACACTATCCCGCCTGGCTACATACATAAAGATAACAGTGAACCAATAAAGAGTGCTATATAGCTGAACATATAGTCAACACTAGTCATTCAGTACGCAAGCAGAATTTATTCAATGTAATCTACAAAGTTAAAAGAAGCCCTCTGAAAACGGGAAGCTTCCGTATACTTTGCATTGCAGAGGCCTAAGCGATCCGGATAGAAAACCCTGATTGATGCACACAGAAGAAACTTATCCACTCCCTCCTTCTACCTTGCGTATAATTCCAAGTTCCACTACTTTGTTAATAATGTTTTGTCTTTTGAATTTTTGTATGACATCTTAGTAACATATTCTTAATCCACCTATCACGTAATTTATTTTGAACACGTGTCTCCGTTGACACCCTATTTCATATTACGAAACTTTTGTCAATCCTCAACCCCCCCCCCTAGTTACAATTTTGATCATTCATCACATTTTAAAAGAATTTTGAGGACTTAAACAGTTTGACAATTCTAATAAACGCACACACGAATACGAACGCGATTGTACGGCTGAGTGACTGAATTCACCGGCAAAAAGAGACTCTTTGATGAACTATTTTGTTCTTAATTTCATTATATAAACATTTGTCAGAATAAAGCTATTACAAACATCATTATCATTATGATGATGATAAATATAGATAAACTGTGCAAATGAACATGTTACGATATGATTTCGTTTATGTGTGTAATTGTGATGACTTGTGATGCGTACACACTTACTTCTACCCAGTAATAATTTTCATTTCTTGAGGTAACACTGCTGCCAGGATTTATTACTATTAAAGTGGGCAGTTCTAGTCTTTTAAGACGCTGAGATGATTGTGTGCTGATATGCTTGAAACCAATGTATAGTTATCTAGTCAAAGTATACTTAAATTTTGATTTGTGGATGAAGACTACCAGTGGAATCCAGGATAAAGAGCATTTCGTCCTATTTGGGACTCGTCATATGGATGTACCTCCATTCCTCAGTGAGTGATGATGCTCCCACCGAGGCTCGAACCCAGTGCCCTTAGTTTCAAACGCCAAAGTGTTATCCACTAGACCACGAGAAATGCGCTTTATCCTGGATTCCACTGCTAGTCACCATCCACCAATCAAATTCTAATTAAATGCCCAGACATCGTCGAAGCATCTGCACACGAAGCCGACATGTCAACCTGACACCGAGCACTTCGGTTCAATCAGTCGACGGGAAAATCTCAGATTCAAATAAAGTATACTTAGATTTAAAAATTTATCAGCTGTCAATTAATGTACATGTTCAATACCATAGGCTTATAGTGTGTACACACTGAGATAGTATTCACAATTGGTAGAGTGTTATCCCCCTCGGTTTCCTTCAAGATTATGCTCCATACTAGAGCTTCATCATCAAACGTACCTACCTGCACTGATTCTTCAATAAGTCCTTGTTAACAACAGCAGTCGAATGCATAGACACAGGAAAAACATTCACGTTGATGGGCTGAGGATAATCCTTATGTGGATTTCTTATTACATTATTCATTGTTTGGAAGTTATCTAATTGATACTGGTTATTTCTTAGTCGCAATATTACTTATGCATAGAATTCGTCTTCTACAAGATAGTTGTGAATGCCAATGATGCATTATAAATGTGAAGTAGTTGACAAAGCAAAGCCCACCGAAGCCCTAGGCCTGATTGTGAATGACCAGACCAAATGTTAAGTCATGAGAGGTGTTAAGAAGAGCATAAGTTCGACCCACATTGAGACTCTGAAATATTCTAATTTTGGTGTGAGGAGGGGTACATTTCTCATCTAGCAGAACCTCAAGGATATACAAGAGAAAAACAGCAAGTTGGTTGGAGAGGCACAGAAAGCAGGTATTCGGGTGAACATACGAAATACGGATTTTGTGAAGATATCTGACCAATCAAAACTACCGATCATTGTCAGTGGAAGAAATCTAAAGGAATTTGCCTCTCCCACTGACCTCGCTTAGGCATAGTCGTTCCAACTACAAACGGTATGGATTAGGATGTCAAAGCCATCCAGGATTCAATTGGGCAGCTAAGACAGGTGTTCGATGCTCTGAAATCAATGTGGAGATTCACAGCTATCGCCACAATGAAACAGAGACGATTTTTTAGAATTAGTTCATCGGCCTGTGTCTTCATGCTACACTGAGGATCAGACGGTAAGGCAGTATAGGCAGTAAGAAACTATGACAGCAAACTAGCCAACAAACTATTGCCCGGCATATTTTTGATTCATATCAGTTGATTGTTTAGCTGTAGACAAAGTTGTTATTCTCCCACCTGCGTTTATCGAAGTTCCACAATTTGTATATTTATATATCCACCCACCCTCACGTGCAAAACTCGACTTCTCCTTCCTATGAATGTGTGACCAATCATGTATATAAATAAATATGCATATAGTATGTAATGTCACATTGTGAATTGTAGTCAAAATATATTGCGCACTTGCGTTCAAATTTTCCAGATAATCTCCGTCTTACAATAGCATTATTTACAAGAGGGACTAATTGTTTTAAATAAACCTATACTACTGCTTATTAGTAGTAAGTACTATATAGGAATTAAAGGTAGACTGATTCTACCGCAGTATCGAATCGGCTGAAGCTCAAACGCTTCAGTAAATGTCCCATATCTTAACACAGGATCAGTGTACAGCAAATATTGATACTTCGATTTACATTACGAACTGACAAGCTGGAGAACCACTGAAAACCAGGGATTACAGGATAGCAATGATTATTCCTTTAACGAATTACTTAGAGATTATAAATATCCAGACCGTAGATGTTATAAATTTCCTGGAATAATTTGAGGAAATACCAAAAACTGCTTTATGACTTCCAGGAATAATTTTATTGAACAATCTACTGTACTACTAGCCATCATAAAATGATTTGTCCTTGCATGTGAACTGAAATAGTCTGAGTGATCAGACTGGGCTCAATATCTGAAGTTTGTTCTGTTTTGAGCACTGTGACATATGACCAATGTGGGCAGGTGCATCATTCAGTCTTTGTGAATAACAATTACTAATTTGTGTTAGCTAATAGATAACAAAATGGCTTTCATTTATTCGATTGCCTCCTACTATATTACAGCATGACCAAATCATAATGACGATGGTAAAACAAAGCCATTTAGTAGGCTAACCCTATGATATTTAAGGTATAGCTACAAAAGGCGATATTCAAGGAAATATGTACAACTGTTCTATGAAGAAAGAAGAGGCACGACAAGGAATGGCTGTCAACGGACACCTATCTGGAAGCTATTAGAAGAGAGGAGAGGAAGATGGTGAAAGAGAAGATCACCCAACGCAAACATGGACAACAGAAGAAGAAGAAGAAGAAGAAGCTGAGTTCAATTCACACTGCACTGAATAAAGAAGTAAAGAAGAGTGCCAGAAACGACAAACGACAGTTCTACGATACACTGATTGGCGTCAACTGAAGCAGAACAGGCATGGCGCAGTTAAAAGAGACATCAGGACACTAAATCAGATAACCAAGTCTCTATTCGGAAAGAGATCAACCCAGATGATCAAACCAATAAAAGATGCTTAAGGGAACCTGATCACCAAGGAGGAGAAACAAATAAAACAATGATCTGATCACTTGAAAATGCTCTTGAATCGCCAAGAAATACCACCAACAGCACGTACGGAACTGCCAGTGGACACCAATCCTCCGAAGAGAGCAGAAATCTTTAATGCGATCAAGCTACTGAACACCGGCTGGGAAGGCAGCAGGATCAGACGAAATTCCACCCGAACCACTGAAAACGGACCCAGAGACTGCGGCAGGTGTTCTCACGCCATTACTACCAAAGGTTTGTAAGCAAGGAAAGGTGCCTACCAATTGGAAGAAAGGCTACCTTGTCAAACTACCAAAGAAGCGTGACCTAGTTAGGCCTCTGCAAGAATTGGCGTGGAATATCGCTCATGTCCATGACAAGTAAAATACTAAGTCACATCATCCTGGAGAGAATAAAAGATGCACTGGATACAGAACTCCGCCAACCCGGAACAAGCTGGGTTCAGGAAAGGCAAATCATGTGCTGATCAAATTGCAACTCTACGTATCGTCATCACAGGGCAACGCCTAGAATGGCAGTCAAACCTCTACCTTAATTTCATCCACTATGGAAATACCTTCGACAGTGCTGACCGAGAAGTAATTTGGAAACTGCTTCAAAACTATGGCGCGCAGTGCCCCAAATATTCATCAACCTCATTCAACAGTTTTCTATATGACAATGCCGCTTGTTAGGTGATCCACAACGGAAACTCAGCGAGGCGTTCGAATTGAATACAGGAGTAAGACAAGTTGGCTGCCTGCCCATTATCACTGATGATATTCTTAATTGTGGTGGACTGGATTATGCGTCAGACTGTGCACAGGGAGCGACGAAACAGGAGTACGCTGGACCACCGATGAGAAGACTATAGAAAATCTAGATTTCGCAGATGATATATGTTTAATGTCACACAAAATTGAAGAAATGCAGGCGAAAACCAACAAACTGGCAGAAGAGGACAGGACTCCAGCTGAACATAGAGAGAGAAGACGGAGGTGATGAAGATAACCGACCAACGGCGACAAAAACAACCAGCACCATTCATCATCAATGGGATAGATTTTACCGAGATTACCTCCTTCACTTATCTAGGAAGCATCGCTTCAACTACATGAGACAGTACGAATGAAGATGTCAAAACGAGCCAGCCAGCCAGAATCGGAATGGCAAGATACGCCTTCCATCAACTTGAAACTATTTTGAAAATCTTCTGCACTCAGCATAAAGAACAAGATTCGCATTTCCAACAAATGTGAAGTCGGTCCTTCTATACAGGTCAGAAATTTGCACTGCGTGTAACGAAAAGGATTTCCAACAGGTTGTAGACTTTCATCAACAGCTGCCTTCGCTGGCTCCATACTGAAGATCGAATCGCCAGCCAGAAATAATTAGCAACAAGAAACTCTAGCTGGGAACATACCAACAAAAGCCGATCGCTCAGTATATATGTCTATAAAATCTAGGCAACGGTGAGTGTATAGACAGAATATACATACTAGTAGTGGTAGAGGGGAAAATAGCTACTGTCACACAGCGACTAGATAATATAATAGTAATAACAATAAATTGTGAAATCGAGGATAAAATGTACAACTACGGCACAGCATGATATTCATAATACAGTTAGCATTACAGTTAACCGGTGTCACCGGGAGAGATAGCTATTTTAGATTGGAGGTTAAGGCCAAGGGAGGGAGAGAGATTGGAAAAACTTTTTCTGAACACGGGGATTATGTTGAAATATTTTTGTGGCAACCGCCTCAGCTTTGCTTAACAACCGTAGACATACCAACCTATGGAATTGAGGTGTCACCTTGTATATCATTGTAAGAGCTGAATTTTTATCAATCTTGTGTTCCGTATTCACTAGGTGTGCTAGAATGGAACTTCTGATTGAATTTACGACTCCTTTACCTAACCGCGTTAAAAAATGCTCCAGAAGGCGACGATGGGCTTGCCGAGTTGTTCTACCTACCTATGTAACTGTCTCCACATGAAAAGTTAAATTTATAAATGCATATTGAAGAAGGGAGACTCAGTAGCTTATCCTTCACCTGCCTTGGAACTGCACAATGGCTCGCGTATTTTAAACACAGTGTTGAGGCAAATGATGTTTTAGCCATTGTTTCTCGATGACAGCAATTCAGTTGCCGCGTCTCCCGGTAGAGTCATGCACGTAAGGGTTACAAAAACAAATGAATTGTGGAACTTCGATAAACACAGACAGAAGATTAACAACTTTGTCTATAGCTAAACAATGAACTGATATGAATCAAAAATATGCCGAAGTAAATGGAGATTGATAGAGCACTGGGGAGATGGTCGATTGAAATCGCTTACCAGTCCACCGCTTGAGTGGGAATCGACGACCCCGGCGTCCGATGGTTACATGGAGGCGATTGTTTGAGGTACAGATGAGAGAGTATGGGCAGTTGTGGGCCCAGTTAAACAGGACCACAGAGATGTGCTGTTGAAGCCTTATGTTCCATTTGGAGCTCTCAAGTTTATCAATGAAAGCAGTTAGAGGAGTTTACTGAAATACGCACAGGCGATAGCTACCCGTAAACTTAAGCCCTCTTCCCGTGATCATAGAAACAATTTATCATCACTCTTAACCTACTTTGGTAATCTTTATCTGTTTTTCGAGTTTGACCACGGAGTGATGATATCAGTTGAAAAGCAGCTGGGAGTACTGGACAGTTGTTTCGTCCCGCTACTTTGTGACTCATCGGCAGTAGGCACCCACTGGATTCGGAACCCTTCTGATTTCAAGGTAATCTCGTGTGCAAATCAACTCTTGAAAATCAATCTGATGCTCGTTAGTGACTTGTTACAGGGGACGGAGTTTCCCAGAGTTTTAGTGAGAAGTTGTGACCAGTAAGGTCCATCCAGTCGGGATTGGGAATAGAGTTATCGCCGATGACATTGGTTGGTTGTCGCGCTAAAATTAGGAATTGGTGGAAGTTAGAATTCATGGGCTGGCCTTTGAATCGAGTCGCAGTGGCTGATTGGTACATGGGCTAGCCTTCGTAACGTGAAGATCCTTAGTTCGAATCCCAGTGGGTACGCACTGCCATTGAGTCCAAGACTAAGCCAACGAAACAGCTGTCGAGTACACCATGGTTTTCAATGGCTCTATAACAGATATCAATCCGTGGTCAAACTCGAAAAGCTAATCAAATCCTAACAAATCAACTCCTGAAAATCTTTGATTCACTTTATTGACAAACGTAGTGTTAATTATTCCTAGTATGGGTTTACAGTCTTTATCTTGTTATTCTGTAACGTTAATGTTATATCGGCATGGAACTGAATGAAACCCCATCGTCACTTTGTTATGTCTGCGCCTGTTAATTGCTATAACGCTAATGAACTCAACTGGAACACTAATACACGCCATATTTTTCCGTTGTACCTTCCACCTCACTGAGCCACGCAAATATCAAAAGACAAAGGCTGGCCTGGGAATGTAAGATATTGTATATTTTAGGAACAACAACACATCATATTTATACACTTTATTTGTTACAATACAGTCGGCTCATAGCCGTGAGAATGGATTAATCTTATTTACTAGCTATATTTCTATTCCCATCAGTTGGCGATCTGACAAAGACCAAGTGAGACAAAGATGATGAATTGATCACACATTAAATCAAAATATGAGTGGAAAATGATAGATTAACATAACTCAATCACACGATTCGTGGGAAAGCGCAATATACCATTTCGTGAGAAAGGATGATATACTATTTTATGCTGGATCCAATCTGTTAACTATTCATTTCCGTATAAATTGATCTACTAATTCAATGTGTCAACATTCTATTTGGACCGTAGTGATTACCACCCTATATCTCAAACTGGTCCAAACTCCATCAGGGAAATTAATCGAAATTAACTTAACAAAGTTAGGATTTAACTGGTGGATGGCGACAAGCAGTGGAATCTAGGATAAAGCACATTTCGTCCTACTTGGGACTCGTCCGCCAGCTCAATGTAACTGCATTCCCCAGTGAGTGACGAATTTTCTACCGAAGCTCAAACTCAGTACCCATAGTTTCAAACACCAAGGCGTTGTCCACTAGACCACGAAAGCCACCTGTTGTGCAACGGATCATATCAATAATTTAATTGAATTTTAGATTTTCCTGTACATGCATCTGACGAGTCCAAAATGGGACGAAATTCTCATGCTGGATTACACTGCTAGTCACCACCCTACCAATTAAATTCTAATTACATGCACAGACATCGTGAAAGCATCTGCACAAGAAGCAGAAAGGTCAACCTGAGAATGAGCAGCACTTCGGTCCAATCAATCGACGGGAAAATCTAAAATCCAGTTAAATAACTTAACAGAGGTTTTTATGTAAAAAGAACATCTTTTGTTTTTAAAAAACTTTCTCCAATCATATGAGTCATGAAACAGGTATCAACACGTATAATAAACAAAATTGTATGAACCGTCATCAAAATTTGACCTCAGACTTTCAAAAATCAGTCTGCTTTTTTTAAACACTTTAAACAGAGTGTACTTTTCATCAGATTACGTTCGACTAAAAGTTTATGGTCGTAAATACCTGAATATGAAAATATATGTGTTTATGCCGCTTACAATGGTGTGTATATGTGTGCATGGGTAAACAGTTAACAAACATTTGTTAGCCTCTCCATAAGAAGATATAGAGACAATCGGGAATTCCGACCAGGTATGATTAATTAGTGATACGAACCCAATTTTCTATTTTATTAATCAGGATTTGCCACGCATCAGCTAACATCACACCTTCACGTTTGTTCAAACTGTTGGGATTCACATATAAGTATAAAACTTGGGCACTGTGGTAGAGTATAACTCCATAATGGATAAGATTTTATTCTTGATAAATCACACAGTGTTGTACAGTTATATTAACCGATGACGTTTCGAGCACAAACTATTGCTCATAATCATATGAACTTATCCATTGTGGACTGTTGGGATTCACCCATATATGCAGGGCTTCCGTAGTCAGTCTTTCTTTATACGAACCAAAACCTTTCTGTAGAACCTTAGTCCTATCAAAGTCGATTTTGTGTCCCATTTCTATCGAATGCAGTGCAATCGCTGATCTGTTTTCTAGTTTCTTTAAGTCTGTAGAGGTCTTCGGAACCACCTTTAGACATTGTTTATGCTCTTTCACTCTTATATTTACCTGTCTGGAAGTTTCTCCTACATATACGGTGTCACAGTCCCCACAATTGATCTGGTACACACAATTCTGTTGGTTTTCTTGTTCTATTTTATCCTTAACCTTAACCAGTAATGAGCGTAAGGTGTTAGTTGCTCCAAAATACACTCTTACGTTATGATCGTTAAGGATTCACTTTATCTCATCCTATGTTTCTTTGCGGGAAGGAATCACCACTGTACTAACCCAATTCTTAGCAACAGGTTTCGATCCATCTTTATCTTCACATTTTAAATATCTTTTTATGAAGGCTTTAAGATAATTATTTAATTCAAGAGTGGATTAAACCAAATTTAGTTCCTTGCTAATCTCTTCCTCCTCAGTAACTAGACGTTTGGCTCTGTTAATCAGATTCTTGGCTACAGTTACTTTGGTGATTAAAGGGGTGTGCTGTCCGAATTTTTCGGCTTCCTGAAAATGTTTATTCTAAATTTACCACTTAGTTTTATTTTTACTAAACAGTCCAGGAACGCCAAATCATTCTCACTGGATTCAACCTCTTTAGAAAACTTTATAGTTTCTGATATAGTTTATTTAGTGAAAAAGTTCATCCAAAAACCTACGTCTGATTGTGACGAAGGTACCATCCACGTATCTTAACCACATTTTTGGAGGAATATAGCATCTCCTAATTGCATTTGTTTCTAATGAGTGCATAAACAGACTGGCCACTAGCGGAGATACTGGTGATCCCATAGCAATGCCTTCTGTTTAACGGCAATAACCACAACCGATAACTATCACCGGGAGAAATTTGAAACAGGTTACTCCCTTCACTTATCTGGTCAGGCAGTATCATTTCAACTACAGGCAGACAGCACGGATGAAGATGTCAAAGCCGGAATCGGAAGGGCAAGATCAAGGCCTACATCAACATGAAACCAGTTTGGAAACCTTGTGCGCTCAGTCCGTATAGAGGACAAAAATCGAATTTTCAACGCCAATATTATCAGTCAATTTTTCTATATGCGTCAGAAACTTGGCGTGCGCATCACAAAAAGCATCTTTAACAGGCTACTGCAGATTTTTATCAACAACTGCCGTTGCCGGCTCCATACTGAAGATCAGATGGCCAGCAAGAAGGAATTAGCAACAAGAAACTCTGGAAAAATAACTAAACAAGAACCTAATTGGTGGATGGTGACTAGCAGTGGAATCCAGGATAAAGCGCATTTAGTCCTATTTGGGACTCGTCTAACCAAGTGGTCTAGTGGATAACGCTTTGGCGTTTGAAACTATGGGCACCGGGTTCAAGCCTCGGTGGGAATATCACTCACTGCGGAATGCAGGTATATCCAGCTGGCGGACGAGTCCCAAATAGGACGGAATACGCTTTATCCTGGATTCCACTGCTAGTCACCATCCTACCAATTAACTTCTAATTACGTGCACAGATATCGTCGAAGCATCTACACAAGAAGCCGACAAGTCTACCTGGAACCAAGCACTTCGGTCCAATCAATCGACGGGAAAATCGAAAATTGAATTAAATAAACAAGAACCTATTACTCAACAGATATATTCCGAAGGTAATGGGGAAATGGATTGGGCATACACTGAAGAGACCTTCAAATGACATCACGCTCCAGCTAGGCCATCGCTCGAGTAGTACCCAAATAAGAAACGACGAGTGGGTCGTCCGAGGGTAATGTGAAGGAGGAGATCAGAGAATATCACTAATCGTGGGACCAGCTAAACAGGATCGCAAAGAATAGGGCAAAGTGGAGACGTCCTTTTGAAGCCTTATGTGTCCTACTCGGAACCCGAGGGAACAATAATATTAATAATCACAGTAAAAAGCCAAGATATTGATAAAAATTACCTTTCAGGAAAGAATTTTTTTGGTTTTCGTTACTATTGTACAAAAAAAGAATAAATTTTACAAAAATCGTTGAAATGCGTACTTGAAGATAGGCAAAGTTGTGAATAGACAAAATACTCTGAAGAAGAAAGAAGGCGAATAGCATATATCTACATGTATATATACACAAAATCAGCTTATTTTTCTATGGATCCATTGAAGGTACTATTACAACATTGCTCAGAGTCTGTATTCAAACCATTAGTTATCAAAATCTTTCTATAAGTTGAAAATAAATGTCTAATTAAATAACTTGTCACTTTCGGTTTTATATACTCACAAGACTTTCGACTAGCCTCGTATCGATTAATATACGCGGTTAGAGTATCCACCTGCACTAGTTTATTCAGCGTACAATGATTGTGTATTAAATAGAATAATAGAAAATCTATACAGAAATGAGTTAAACAAACTTCCCATAGTGAAGAGGGTTGACGGTCTGCAATCAATTGGCTGAAGTATGTCAAACAATCACTAGTTATGCTTTTCATCCAATCATTTTTAAGACATTCATAGACGACCGCCGCCGCCTCCTCCTCTTCCTTCTCTTTCTCTTCCTGATAACTAGCCATATAGAAATGTACAATCTGACCGATATTTAATAACATTAAACTGCATATTACACCCGGACAGGGTGTAGTTTCTGATGATGATGACGAAAGAAGGCGTGAGAAAGCTTCATACCAACGATTAAGAAACAGCGGTTCTTTTGGAAATAGCCGAAAACTAACTGTTAAACACATTGATGATAAACGCAGACATTCATTTGACAAATAATCATTATCATTTGAAGATAATGATGATGATGCATTTAGAAGAAGATTAACACCAATCCAACACCAGCCAAGTTGTTCAATCTCTTTACCAGGTCGTATTTTAGAAATTTCTACTTCACGATGTAGCATATTCGTAGCATTTATCCATTGTTTATTTCCAATATTCAATAGAATTGAAAAGAATGACTTTTCAACTGAATTTGAACGACGATCAATTAACCGTTTTATACACTTTTCTGTGTATATTACAACTTCCGATGATGATTCTAAACGTAAATGAGCCAGAATTAAAGCTTCTTTAACTTTGTCATAACTTAACAGTAATTCAATTGCTTCGTGAATACGATGCGCACACACCAGTAGGGTAGCAGAGACCAGAGTATCAGGACTAGTCGTTTGCATATCTTTTATCTATCATTATTGGATTTTTCAGTGGAAAAAGGCGGAGAAAAAAAACAAAATCACGATTACACAAAGAAAACAGGGTTATTCATCAAGCATTTTGTATATTCAAAGTAAAATATTTCGTAAATGCACATCATGAACACAACCGATTATCAATTAACAGACAGTCATACAGATTATCGAAAATTTCAGCTTAGAGGAGAGTTACGAAAAGATTTTTCAAAAATATAACTAAATATTCTCAACGTTATGTAACCTAAGTTCCCTACCGACAGCTGCTACCTACCTTTACGTTGTGGTCAGGCTTGCATATCACGATGACCCTATAAGGTACACTGGCTGGAACTAATGTTCTCGCAGGTCCTTGCATCCCAGGAAGAATGTTAGGGTAGCGAATTGACAAAAAAAACAGTTACTAGCATAGAGCAAGATTACTTCAGAAAAGTTGCATTACCCAGTCCCAGTGCGTTGATTGCTGACCAAATCCCAGTACGGATACAGAAGGCTTGTTTGGCATCCGCCCGCCAACTTACACCATCTCTCGCGAAGACGTGATATCTGGCTGACTGTCGACCAAAGGACGTGTAAACTGCTCACCAGTTCGCTGTGAGTGAGAAGTGGCCATTGACAGTGAAAGACATGGAAAGCCCGGCGAGCTATCTTTCATCATACGTATCTGTGTTTCACCTACATCCCGTGTTAGGTGGTATGGTATGATAGGGTGAGTAATATTGTATTGAGGTTAAGCATCGGTGGAGTTCTAGGTAAGGAGGCTGGGGAAGACAACCAACGAGGTTGTGATGTTACATCGATTGAGATGCCTAGGAAAGGTGTTACGCATACTAGCCCAGCTATCGACCGCCTTACTCGACGGGAAATCTTACCTAGTTGACATAGGATCCGCGAGGTCGGAAAAAAGCTAGTGGCGGTGAAACGAAAACACGACTTCACCAGTCAACGAAATCCATGACATTTAGTTTAGGCCAGCCAGTCACGTAGGAGGGTGTAGACTGGTTGACTGGCTGTCTGGTTGGGGTCTTCGAGATGGAAAAAACCAAATGACTATTGGAGACAATTGCTGATATGGCTCGAAATCGTTCTCAGTGATAGCGCAGATACATTCACTCATTCTTTGTGATTTGTCATATCCAATAGAACTCTATTGTTCTTTCATAATACTATTCTCCTCCTCTCACTCACACTTTTGTTTATTATCTCTCGTTACTCTCTTCTCTGGCTTTGTGTAGTACATGGAGGGAGTGTGGCAACTGGAGCTGCTGTACATCTCTGCAAAGTTCTACGATGAAACAAGTCAGCCAGTCACTACTGCTACTTTAAGTTGGTTTCTTTCATTGACCGACCTATTGGACAATCAATGCTAATCTTCGCAGAGAAGTTCATCACTTCAAGATTTAAAATTTCCATGAATGCGAAACAAGTACCTAGAAATGTAATTCCATTATGGGTAAAATTTATTTTGATGAAGTCTCACAGTGTTATACAGCAATATTTACTGATGACGTCTTGAGTTATTTGATACCAACGCTTGGTATCAAATAACTATCCTCTAAAATTCATTAAGACGACCAAAACAGGCCAAAAACAAAATCAAAATAATTCTGACACTAGTAATGTTAACATAAATAAGCGAGAATACAAGGCATCTACAGGTCTACCATATAAGGAGGGGACATCTGAGACCCTACATAGGATTCTTAATAAAGCAGGAATTAGAGTGGCATTCAAAACTACAAACTCACTCAGGTAGGACAAGATCTGTATGTTAAAGGATCCTGTCAGTTGACTCAATTACACAAAATAAAATAATTTACGAAATACCTTGCAATGACTGTGAATGTGATCAACTACATAGGTCAAACTAGTAGATCAGAAATGGTCAGATTGTTGGAACATAAGAATTTAACTAAAGTTAGAATGGTTGACCCCGAGAAGATGAGTAATTTAGAAAAAAGCTCAGCAAAAGCACTGCATGTATTAACACACAACCACACAATAAGGTTGTGGGAGAAGGTTAAAATTATAAGAAGTAATACAGGTAGGTAGAGAGGGAGGTTGATCATTGAATCCATGTTCATCGAGTCTACACCCAACATGTGCAATAGGAAATATGGAAAATACTGCTATCAATCAAATCGAGCTACGGAAAATAATGGAATTATATAAACGAAGTTAGAAAGTTGTGTGAGTAGTGTCTTGATATGATTATGAGTAATAATTCGTAAATATTACTGTATAACAATGTGAGACTTTATCAAAATAAATTTTACCCATAATGGAATTACATTCTATCACAGTGCACAAGTTTTATTCTTATAGATAGAAATGTAATTACAATACCAGAAAACAGAATGATTATCATTGGACCAAATGTGAAAGATGACAAAAGGTAAATATATCACACTGTGAATGACCTCCCATGATGTTCCCAAATGTCATATACCATTGACTTCTGTACCTCAAGGATTATAGTTGCGTAAGCTAAACTGCGCTACATAGTTCAAACAAACAGTCAGTGAATCCATGGATTCCTGCCATGTTATGTTTGATCACTCCAAATAATACGCCCCACAACTCAATGCTATTTCAAGCAAACATCTCTAGTCGAAACAATCAATCGTAAATGTGAACCTGAGCCAACCAGGGAGTGATCGGAGTCTAAAGACCTGTTTAAGAAGGAGTGGCAGCCTTCTACTGACCCCCGCCAAAGATAGTCTATCGCTGTGTCGTCTATTTGAGTCCGACGATGATTCGGTTAAGGAGGTCGCCAGGATAGGCACTGTCTCTCTATGCGCCTAAAGTTAGCGCCGACTAGGAACAGATGATTATCTTAAGAGAACTGTAGAAGACGATCACCGTTCTCAGTTCGCCGGCAGGGAACTCCGGCATAACTTTTCTACTTCAGCATTGAAGTTGCCAGCTAAAATCACTACGTCTGAGTGTCTTGCTTTACACACCAAACTAGGCAGATTTTGGTAGGAATGATTCTTTAATTCATTCGAACTGCAGTCCATTGGGTGGTAAGCAGAGACTATGAAAAGACACCAACGAGTAACGTAGTCCTTTCTTCTTCAAACGGGCCCGTTCAGACAGACCGCACAAATATGGCCATCTCATAGGATCCAGTCAATACAGGATTTTTCTGCCCCAACACTCAGTGCCATCCCTACGGCTACGAGTCCTCGCAATTGCACAGTCAAAACAACTCGTAGCTCCGTATGCGTAACACATATACTGCCCACCACCACACAACAAACAGTACATAGCCAGATTGACTAGTCGCCTCTCTTTACATAATACCATAGAAAATAATGAAACACTGGTAGCTTCAAAATACACTGACGAATAAAACTTGAGAAATATCAAACTGAATTAACCAATTGAAACCGTTAAGCGGCCTAAGGATACAATATCCAACATCGTTTTTACAGACTAGAGTGACTGACTGGTTTCAACATAGAACTTTGCACCGATGTGCAGCAGTTCGAGTCGCCACACTTCACTTAGCACAAAGACAGAGAAGAAAGTAAAAAGAAACGCAAAATAGAGAAAGTAAACAGAGATGTGAGGCAAAAACAGTAGTAATATCGAAGAAAAATATAGTTTTATTGGGTATTATAAGTCACAAGGAGTGGATGCATCAGCGCCACTGAGAACGATTTTCAGCCATATCACCAATTGTTTCCAACCATTGTCATTGGTGTTTACCGTCCCGAGGACCCCAACCAGTCAGGAACTCTACACATTCCTACATGGCTAGCTTAAACCAACTGTTGTGGATTTCATTGACTGATGAGGCCATGTTTCCGTTTGACCACCACTGGCTCTTTTCCAACCTGAACAATCCTATGTCAACTAACATTGCCTGTTGTCGAGATAGGCGATAGCTAGGAATGCATGCGTAACACATGTCCTAACAATCTCAGTCGATGTAACTTCACAGCCTCGTCGACTGATTTCCCCTCCTTACCTAGCACTCGACGCCTAATCTCGATATTACTCACCGTATTACACCTACCACTTCCCACGGGAGGTAGAACGCAGGCACCTATGATCAAAGACAGCTAGCCGTGCTTTTCATGCCTTCCACTTTCAATGGCCAGGTCTCATAGCCATAAAGGACAACGGAGCGGACTGTTGAGCAGTACATACATCATTTGGTCGATAGCCGGATATGACGTCTACAACAGAGACGGCGTAAGCTGGTATATGCGAAACTAGCCCTCTGTATGCGTGCTGAGCTTCAGTCACTTGACTTAGTCTGAGGATTAGTTTGGTCACGCTGAAGTTTCCCTATGGAACTTCATCATTTGCTTTGCTTGTAACTAGAGAGATAATGTCGTCTGTAACTGCTTAGTGTTTGGCTGAAATTTACACATTTCAAAAAAGTTAGACGATGAAAATCTGAAAAGTATAAATGCATATTCGTCTATGAATGTTTTGATTGTATTTCTCGTTTAAATATGTAAATCACTCACCTTTTCACCTAGTAAATCCCATTCCCCACTTCCAGAAGATCCATCTGAAGAAAGCGATAGCTGAACTGCATACAGTAACCAAAAAGGCATATGACCTTCTGAAGACATAATAGATGCCACCGTGACCACATGACCTATCCATAATAATATAATACAATACGCATCCAAATGCACAAGACTGTTAGGTCTTTGTTGAGAATGAAATGACTTCAAGTGAGCAGACGCCTCCATATTCAGATATTTTAAAAGGCATGTACGAGTCATACGAGCTTGTGGGAGTAGAAGTAACAAATCAATTTGTACTTGTTTGTCATTCATTTGTTCAGTTATGAAATTTGAAGCATTTAAAATTTGTGAAAGAAAAGATCCTAGTTGAATGGGTGGAGAGTTATCTAAATCTAATTCACAATTATTAGTATTCATAAAACTGAATAAATTAGGAAAAAGAGCAGGTCTTTTCCTTTTATCACGAATGCCAGTAGAATTTACTTTCCGAGACGAATTACACTGTAGAGGAATAGATATTTCTTGATGAGAAGTACCATTAGGTAGGATGTCATTCGATTTTATTATTACTTGCTTTTGTTCTAACTCTTTGTCATTTAGTGCTTTGGAATCAGGAAGGGATTCTGTTTCTGTTGGAACAGGATCACAACACAAAATATCTCCGTTAGACGGTGCTTCTCGATCATTTACAAGTTTTTTAACAGTGGATGGACGATATCGGCGAGTGTGCGGCGGTTGACTGAAGAGTTGTTCAGAGGGTTGCCAACCGAATAAATGACATAATTCACCACCACTGAATGCAAGATCAGGCTCTTGACGACTCCATAGACAAGCAAAATGACGTGAACGAAGTGCACGAAAATTAGAGATTGAAAAATTATCTTTTTCAATATTTTCAGGATGAATTCTCCAAACATTAGCTGTACCGTCAAAGGAAGCAGATAATAAGAGAAATGGATCGTGTGGAGACCAATCTAGACACGTGATTCTGTTGTAATGTCCTTCTAAACGAGCTAAACTAGTAGACAGTTGAATAGGCTTAGAGTATTCGCCTTGATTAAGGTAGTTGATCAATTGAATTTTGACATCTGTGACAGTGATAAAGGTTTCATTGGAACCTACAGCCAACCAGTAATGATCTCGTGACCAAGTTAAACAGTTAACACACTTGGAATGATTCACAGTACGACAAATAAAGACAAGTCGTCTAGACTCCTTCTCCACCACCTCCTCCTCACAATTTGATGAGTTTGAACGTAAGAAACCATAAATGTCAACTTCACCTGAACGATAACCAACAGCTACTAAACAGTTAAAAGTATCAGCAATTAGATCGACACCAGGTAGTTCAGATTTACTGACAAGACGGAATGATATCTCACTACGGATCAATGCTTTCCAGTCTTCATCTGTAGTACCCGGAAAACGGGGGAATTTTGTGCTAACATCAATTGGTGGACGACTGCATCCAAAATGACAGTAAATTTTCCCCTTACTTATGCTGTAAACGTAGAAAGAAAACTTAGATGAGGCTTCGTTATCCTCGGTGGAATTCTCATCTTCTTGTGCAATTATATGCGTTGTTGAAATGCTA